>CAUYLZ010002225.1:0-11137 GCA_963573645.1 Pithecia hirsuta
CATATGTTTGTTGGCTGCATAAATGTCTTCTTTTGAAAAGTATCTGTTCATATCTGTCACCCACTTTTGAATGGGTTTGTTTGTTTTTTTCTTGTAAATCTGCTTTAGTTCTTTGTAGATTCTGGATATTAGCCCTTTGTCAGATGGGTAGATTGCAAAAATTTTTTCCCATTCTGTTGGTTGCTGCTTCACTCTAACAATTGTTTCTTTGGCTGTGCAGAAGCTCTTAAGTTTAATTAGATCCCATTTGTCTATTTTGGCTTTTGTTGCCATTGCTTTTGGTGTTTTAGTCATGAAGTCCTTGCCTGTGCCTATGTCCTGAATAGTGTTGCCTAGGTTTTCTTCTAGAGTTTTTATGGTGTTAGTTCTTATGTTTAAATCTTTAATCCATCTGAAGTTAATTTTAGTGTAAGATGTCAGGAAGGGGTCCAGTTTCAGCTTCCTGTATATGGCTAGCCAGTTTTCCCAACACCATTTATTAAACAGGGAATCCTTTCCCCATTGCTTGTTTTTGTCAGGTTTGTCAAAGATCAGATGGTTGTAGATGTGTGACGTTGCTTCTGAGGCCTCTATCCTGTTCCATTGGTCTATATCTCTGTTGCGGTGCCAGTACCATGCTGTTTTGATTATTGTAGCCTTGTAGTATAGTTTGAAGTCAGGTAGTGTGATGCCTCCAGCTTTGTTCTTTTTGCTTAGGATTGTCTTGGCTATATGGGCTCTCTTTTGGTTCCATATGAAGTTTAAAGTGTTTTTTTCCAGTTCTGTGCAGAAGGTCAATGATAGCTTGATGGGGATAGCACTGAATCTATAAATTACTTTGGGCAGTGTGGCCATTTTGATGATATTGACTGACTTTTTGAGCTTCAACCCTAAAACAGCCCCCTATTTTTCTTTTCAACCAAAACCAGTATAATTTTACCCTTTTTTAAATGTGATCTTTTCCCTAGATAGAAAAAAAGAGTTTGAAAACTGGTATAGAAGAGTGGGTCCTGGAAAAAGCCAGGATTGCTGGCATTTAGTAGCAGTTTTGTCATTAAATTTAGAGAAATTTCCCCGTAAGTCCTACTGAGTGTTTCAGATCATGCTGGATTACTTGCTCTCAAAAGTCACTAGCAAACAGCACTTTTAGTAATTTCAGTATTCTGCTGAAATCCATTTCTTATTAACCTCATTAGAATAATGTAGTTATAAGATCTATCTGTAACTGAATTAAAATTCTGCTTTGAGTAAATCAGAAGACACTAAAATTGAAAGGACAAGACATATGCCCAATTGATATCTACATATTTATTTACAAGTATCTCATAGTGTTTTTAATAAATTTTAGTTAAATATTTAATACATTTTCATCCACTGAGAGAAACAATACAAACATATAATCATAATATGTAAATGTTTTAACATTAAAGTGAAACTCAGAAAGAGCTGTAAATTAATGCAGCATAAACTAAAAAACAGGTTATCTGTTTTTCCCTCTTTTTCCAATTAAAAAATGAAACTTTTCCTTTCTACCTTTTGTGGAAAACAATATGGACTAGTCATTGTTCTTCTTAAACCAATGTTCCTAAAGCTCTGTTGACGTTAGCATCCAATTTTTAGTCTTGAGAGCTAACTTTAGAAGTTTTCTGCTCATTTAGCATGTATTTGGCATCTTCTAACTGCCAGACCTGGAAGTAAGTTTCTGAGGGCCAAAGATAAATAAATTAAACCTTCCTACATTTGTAAGGTTACAAGTTTGATATAGGAAGCAGAAATCTACAAAACTAATTACTGTGCACACTGAGTGTACATAGTGTGGTTGTGAAGAGTAAGTGAGAGAACAAACGCAGTAGCACAGTGCCTGGCACACAAGGATCACTAGGGACCAGGTCTTTTTAGAATCATCTATTGCTTTATTCCTAACAATTCCCCATCTACCATTAATGCTGTAATAAATGTTGTCCTAAGGAGAACTTGGCAAAGTAGACCAAGCAAAGACATCGCATTATTGGACTGCAACGTAAACTAATAAAATCACAGCCTGATATCAGACAGACCCATTTGAAAGAATGCTTATTGTACTAGTATATCTCACCTGCAAGAAAGTTTCTTATATTGAAATTGAGTGGGAAAAGAATTTGGACGGCAGGCAAAGTGTCAGTGGTCAACTAAAGTCTTTAGAACCCTGAGATTAAAGGGAATGAGTGCTCGCTTCACCTCTGGACGTTTGTGAAGCAGCAGTTTTACTGCTTATTATCACAGAAGGAAGTAAAGCAAAGTGCCTCCCGGAGAAGCTGTTTGGGAGGCTAGGGACAGGAGTAAGAGGGGCTGTGGCACTGAACAGCCTGAGGGCACAGAGTAGTTTTAGAGAACAAACTTCCCCAATGTTTGGAGGAAAGTATAAGAAATAAAAGGAAGAAAGTGCCTATAGCCTAGAGGCATCTCACAATTATGGCAGGGGAAACAACCAAGTCCATCTGGGCCATATATCCAGAGGCTACAAGTTAGCATCTCAATACATGCTAACTAGAGTTGTATGCATGGCTAATAATAAAATTTCTCACTAGCATAATGCCATAAATCTATCTTAGACCAACAGACCTTAAAAAGCTATCTGGGTGTAGGAACTAAAGGAAAAGATACTAAGGTGACACAATATAAATCTGAAATGACCAGTTTTACCAAGAACTGATCAAAATTACGTAGTTTCCCTGAAAACACTAAGTCACTTTTTTATGTGCCTGACATTTTTGACCTGTGATTTTTGAACTAGGACGCTAAATTATAGTTATTATTCTTATTATTAATTAAATGTCATGTCAGAAGACCAACAATGCTGTTTTTAAAGCAGAGGCACAAATTTTTACAAGGATTATTTTTAGATACAACAACATAGCTATTAAGAAAGAATCCAACATCACATTTAGCACTGTGATTAAGTAACAAAGTGCTGATTGGTCGCTGCAGTAATATACAGGCATAGGTTGTCTCAGGACAAAAAAATTATATTTTCGATCATGTCATAGCAAAGGTAAGGTGGCTGACACCAAAGATCTTTCAATTCTTTGGTTAAGTTAATCCTAGGTATTTAATGTTATGTGTAGTTATTGCAAATGGGATTACCTTTTTATCTCCTGTTCACATTGTCCCTTGTTGGCATATAGAATTGCTGCTGGATTTTGTATCCTACAACTTTACTCAATTTATTTATTAGCTTTAATAATTTTCTTGTAGGGTCTTTGGGTTATTCCAAATATAAAATCATACCTGCAAACAAAGACAATTTGACTTCTTCCATTCCAATTTGGATAATCTCTATATCTTTCTCTTCTCTGATTGTTCTAGCTAGGACTTTCAGGACTATGTTGAATAACAGTGGTGGTGAGAGGTGGCATCCTTGTTGTGTTCCAGATCTTAGAGGAAAGGCTTTCAGTTTTTCTGCATGCGGTATGATACTAGTTGTGGGTCTGTTGCATCAGGATTTTATTATGTTGAGGTATATTTCTTCTATCTCAAATTTTGTGAGGGTTTTTTATCATGAAGGGATGTTGAATTATATCAAATGTTTTTCAGCATCAATTGAAATGATCATATGGCTTCTATTCTCCATTTTGTTGAGATGATGTATCACATTGATTTGCATATGTTGAGTCATCCTTGCATCACAGGAATAAATAGCATTTGGTCATGATGAATGATGTCCCTAATGCATTGTTGAATTTGGTTTGCTAGTATTTTGTTGAGGATTTTTGCCTGAATATTTATCAGAGATATTGGCCTGTAGATTTGTTTCGTTTCGTTTTGCTTTGAGACAGAGTCTTGCTCTGTCGCACAGGCTGAAGTGCAGTGGTGAGATCTCTGTTTACTGCAACCCCAGCCTCCTGGATTCAAGTGACTCTCCTGCCTCAGTCTCCCAAGTAGCTGGGATTACTGGCATCTGCCATCATGCCCGGCTAATATTTTTTGCATTTTTAGAAGAGATCAGGTTTTGCCATGGTTGCCAGGCTTGTCTCGAACTCCTGGCTTCAGGTTTTTAAAAAATGTTTTAAAATTTGTTTTATGACCTAACATATGGTCTGTCCTTTAGAATCCTTCATGTGCTGAAGAAAAGGATGTGTATTCTGTAGCTCTTGGGTGAAAAGTTCTGTAAATATGTGTTAAATCCAGTTGGTCTGTAGTGCAGATTAAGTCTGATGTTTCTTTGTTGGTTTTCTGCCTGGGATATCTGGTCAATATTGAATATGGAAGGTTGAAATATACAGCTATTATTGTATTGGGTCTTATCTCTCTCTTTAGCTCTAATTATATTTGATTTATATATCTGAGTGCTCTAATGTTGGGTGCATATATGTTTAAAATTATTAAATTATCTTGCTAAATTGACTCTTTTATCATTCTATAGTGACCCTCTTTGTCTCTTACAGTTTTTTTCTTGAAATCTATTTTTTCTGACGTAAGTATAGTGACTCCTGCTCTTTTTTGGTTTCCATTGGCATGAAATATCTTTTTCCATTTTTTAATTTTCAGTCTATGTATATTTTTGTAGGTGAAATGTTTTTTGTATGCAACAGATCATTGGTTTTCTTCAACCATTCAGCAAATCTGTGTTTTTCAATTAGAGAGTTAGTTCATTTACATTTAATATTAGTATTGATAAGTAAAGATTTACTCCTGCCATTTTGATATTTGTTTTCTGGTTGTTTTGTGGTCTTCTCTTCTTTCCATCTTTCCTTCCTGTCTTCCTCTAGTGAAGGTGATTTTCTCTGGTGCTATGATTTAGTTTCTTGCTTTTTAATTTTTGGGTCTCCATGTTTTTGGTTTGGGGCTACCATAAGGCTTGCAAATACTACCTTATAACTCATTAATTTAACCTGGTTACAGCTTAATACTGTTTGCATAAACAAACAAACCTTAAGAAAAAGGAAAATAAATAAAAATTCTATGCCTTAACTTCATCCCCCTGCTTTTAATCTTTTTGTTGTTTTATTTGTATCTTATTGTACTTATTACGTCTTGAAAAGTTGTTGATGTTATTATTTTTTATTGGTTTACTGTTTAGTCTTTCAATTTAGGATAAGAGTAGTTTACACCCCACACTTATGGTGTTCTAATATTCTGTGCTTTTCTGTGTACTTACTATTGCCAGTGTATTTTGTACCTTCAGGTGATTACTTATGGCTCATGAATGTCCTTTATTTTCTGATTGAAGTACTTCCCTTAGCATTTCTTGTAGGATAGGTCTGGTGTTGATGAAACCCCTCAGCTTTTGTTTCTTTGGGAATATCTTCATTTTTTCTTCATGTTTGAAGGATCACCAGATATACTATTTTAGGATAAAAGATGTTTTTCCTTCAGCACTTTAAATATGTCATGTCACTCTCTCCTGGCACATAAGGTTTCCAATGGTACATCTTCTGCTAGATGTATTGGAACTCCACTGTATGTTATTTGTATCTTTTCTCATGCTACTTTTAGGACCCTTGATCTTTGGTAATTTAATTATTAAATTCCTTGAGGTTAGTTGTCTTTGGGCTAAATCTTCTTGGTGTTCTATAACCTTCTTGTACTTGGATATCCATATCTTTTTTTAGGTTTGGGAAGTTCTCTAATATTATCCTTTTCAATAAATTGTCTACCCTTATGTCTTTCTGTACCTTCTTGAAGGCCAATAACTCTTCTATTTCCCCTTTTGAGGCTATTTTATAGATTCTGTTGGCATGCTTACTTTTTAAATTATTTTTCCTTTTGTTTTCTTTGACTGTTAATTTTTGAATAGCCTGTCTTCAAGCTCACTAATTCTTTCTTCTACTTCATCTATTCTGCTATTAAAGAACTCTGATGCATTCTTTGGTATGCCAAGTATATTTTTCAGCTCCAGAATTCTTTTTTAGTTTTTAAAATTATTTCAATCTCTTCGTTAAGTTTATCTCACAGAATTCAGAATTTCTTTTCTGTGTTATTTTGAATTTCTTTGAGTTTCCTCAACACAATTATATTAAATTATCCATCTGTAAGATCACAAATCTCTGATTCTCCCAAATTGGTCTCTCATGGCTTATTTAGTTCATCTGATGAGGTCACATTTTCCTGGATTGTGTTGATGCTAGTATATGTTCTTTGGTGTTTGGGCATTGAAGTTTTCATCACAGAGTCTGGACTTATTTGTACTCATTCTCTGGAATGCTTTCCCAATTTTTGAAAGGAATTGGGTGTTGTGGTCTAATCTTTATGTATTCTAGAGGGCACCCCAAGTCCAGTAATGCTGTGATTTTTGTGACCTTATAGAAGTACTGCCTTTATGGTCTTGGACAGAATCCAGGCAAATTTTCTGGATTACCAGGCAGAGACTCTTGTTCTCTTCCCTTACTTTCTCCCAAACAAACAGGGTCTCTCTCTCACTCTCTTTCTCTTACTCTCTCTCTCTCTCTCTCTCTGTTCTGAGCCACCTAAAGCTGAGATGGAGTGTCATGAGCACCCTTGTGGGTACCACCCATATAACTGAGCTGGGTCAGCCCTAAAGCTAGCACAGCACTTGTTCTCACCCAAGGTAACCACTACCTGGTTACTGCGTATGTTTTCTCAAGGCCCTGGGTCTCTACAATCAACCAGTGGCAAAGCCTGCCAGGGCTGTGTCCTTGCCTTCAGGGCAGTGAGGTACCCCAGGCCCCAGGTAGGTCCAGAAATGCTATCTGGGATTTAGTGACTAGGGTCAAAAATCCTAGGGGTCTATCTGGTGTTCTGCTATACTGCACCTGAGCTGACACTCAAACCACAAGATACCGTCCTTCACACCCTTCCCTCCTTTTTCCAAAGGCAGAGGAGCCTCACTCCATAGCCACTGCCAGCACAGGCCATGAGAAGTGCTGCCAGACAACTGTCAATGTTTCCTTGATGCCTTGAGACCCAAGAGCTATTAAATCAGCTTATAGTGAGTGCTGCCTGGCCTAGGACCCATCCTTCAGGGCACTGAACTCCCCTCTGGCCCAGAGCAGCTCCAGAAATGCCATCCAAAAGTCAACTCCTGGAATCAGGGTCCCCAAGAGCCTGCTTGGTGCTCAATCCCTCTGTGGCCGTGCTGGGACCTAAGGTGCAAGACAAAGTCCCCTTTCCCTTTCCCTGTGTTTTTCTCAAGCAGAAGGAGTTTTGCCCCATGACCACCACAACTGGCAATGTCCTGAGTCTCGGAGGCTCACCCAAGGCCCTCAGCATAGTATCTGTGTATTGCTGCTAGTTATTCATGCCCACGAGACTCCAGTTGGTAGGTGATGAATGCTGCCAGGACTGAGTCCTTTCCTTTCAAGGCAGTGGGTTACCTTCTGGCCCAGGGTGCGTCTAGGAATGTCATGTGGGAGCCAGGCCTGGAATAGGGGCATCACAACTCTGGCCAGTGCCCTATTCTGCTCTGGCTGAGCAGGTATCTAAGATGCAAGAAAAAGTCCATCCCACTCTTCCCTCCCTTCTCCTCAAGTGGAAGGAAGGGGTCTCTTTTGGAGCTCTGAGCTGTACAGCTTGGGGTTAGGGGAGGGGTGACACCAACACTCTCTTACTGCCCTGGTTGGTGTCTCAGTATGGTACCTGACCCTACAGCCCACTGTCTCTAGCCCTAGTTCAGCACGGGAGAGTTAGAGTGCCTTTCAAGCTCCTTCAGACACACACCGCACTGTAGCCCACAGTGACGAGATTTGGAGCAAGTTCAGACCACTGGGCTTAGCAAGTCCCCTCTGTCTAAGGCTGCTTTAAATGCCCCCTCCATGGGCAAGTGACAGCTGAGTTTGGTCCCGTGCTCGTCTCTAACAGGATGCGCTGAATTAAATGCCTCACAGTTGCTCACCTCAATGCCCAGAGACAGTCTCTGCACCGTGTGGCCACTGCCAGGGGTGGAGAAGGGTTGGCGTCAGTGATGCAGGCCTGTTTTTTATATCTCTTCAGAGCCTTTTTGAGCAATACAAAGATAAATCAGGTACTATTAGGCCTCACCTGATTTTTGGTTCTTATAAAGGTGTTTGTGTTTGCCTTTTGTTTTGTTTTTTTTGTTTTTCTGTGTAGATAGTTGTAAAGTGGTGTTCTTTTGGCAGAGAGGTCGGGGACTATTGGTGGAGCCTTCTATTCTGTCATCTTGCTCTGCCTCTGTTCTCAGCTGCCATGTGGCCCTGATCTGGTGACTCAGTAGAGAGTCTGCCTCATGTATAATGGAGATGTGAGGTCTCTCCAAACCTTCTGTGATATTTCCTAATGCCTCACAATTCCTGGTCACCTGATGTGTGGCGTGTGGCTGAATTTGCTATTCACTTCTTTATTCCATATCAACATCTCGTCATAATTTACTAACATCACTCAGAGGCTACATCTCTCAGGACACAAATAACCATACTACGTAGACAGTTTTTCACTTGAGATTTTAGCCTATCCATGAACTTCAGACACGGTGTTGGACTTTCTTTCTATAGTTCAATGACCACCCAGTGCATATTAATTTTTTCCTGCTCTTGGTATTGTTCCTACCTTGCCCTGATGTATCTACTTCACAAATAGAAACAATTTAATTTTTATAACTCATAAAAACATAAGTATTTATTTTAGTAATATTTGTGTGTGTACTGTTTTAAGTTGTTTTGAAATATAAATAAATTGTAAAAACATCTTAAATAATAAAAGGTATATACAGATTTTTCTAGCTAAAAAGACCTTGTAAAGGACAGGTTTCAGACAAAGTTTGGCCTGAGGTCCACCTTAAATTCTCTCTGATGATGTTGACTTTGTGTTCTTTCCATATTAACTTTTTCTTCATTTTGGGTTCCAGAAACAATCTGGATTTATATGTTTTTCCATCTACTATCAGGAAAAGAACACACCTCTACCCATAACCTTTGAACAAGACTCCTAACTTTTCCTCTCACAGACCACATAGATTATACAGCTATTCTGAACTTAGCAATGAGATAAGGTGGGCTGCATTGGCCTAAATGACACAGACCAATAAGGATCCAATCCTGAAATTCACAGTGGGATTAACTCTACTCAAATGATGGAGCTAATGTACTAGAATAGAAAGGATGTCACTGAGAGATTTATACTCTACCCTCTCTAGTTGACATCTATACACACCTCATAAACATATGAATGTTTGTGAAGATACTAAGGTATGCAAAATCCATAGGAAGATATATTAGCTTTTAGAAGTAACTGAGCTTTATAAAACCAAGCTATTTCAGACAAAAAGGAGACAGCTCAAAATTTTAAACAACTATACCTATATGCTCATGAAATATTCATTTTTCCTTGTCAAACTTCTTCCTGAGCCTCTTTATGGCCTAGTGGTATTTGTTTAATGTACATTCATCTTCTTACAATGTTTCTACTATTCCATGGTAATAATTATGTCAGTAATAGTTCACATTTGGAAATGGTAAGGATTGAACAGAATAAATAAAGCCCACATAATGGACAGCAGTGCAGGGACTCTTTGCCCTGACAATATAGTGAATTATTTGGTCGGTCAATCTGGAAGCTTCCACCTCTGCTGTCTGGAAGAATAGCCCTTGTTGACTGCTTCCACAGCCATCCATAGTTGAGATAGGTATAGGCAAAATGTCTTTCCAGAACAAGATCAATTTAGTAATTCTGTTGAGAGAGTTCTGGAGTCCAAGGGACTGAATGATCATCCAGTTTCTATCATTTCTACTTGAAGATATGTTAGCAATGTACTCTTCTGAGTTAAACAAAATTATTTTTCCCGTTTATTTACCCCTTTCTTTCTCCGTGCCCTGTGTTATATTACTTTGCATTTTCTCCTAAAAGAGGTAGCACATATTCTCCGCTTCACTAATTTGGCATTCTATATGACTTGCTTGGCCAATGGCATGATAGTAGACATGATTTGGGCAAAGGATTGAAATGTGCATGTGTATTTGAGCTTGTGTTCAGTGCATGTGCCACCATTATGAGAGGATCATGCCCCAGAAAGTCCATTGCTCATGAAAGAATAATTAAGACAAAATCCCACGGCCTAGAGCCAACCAAGCTGAACTTAACTTACTCATTTATATCCTAGCCAAACCACAGAGATGTAAGTGCAAAATAAAAGCCTCTTATTGCATGCTCCTGAAGCTTTGTAGTGTTTTTTCACAAGGTGTTATTAGGAATACAGATGTCAGAGACAACATTAGTATCCAGAAGTGGGGTATTGTCACAGCAAAAATTTATAATGTGTAGCAGTGAGTGTAAGGTTAATCGAGGACAAAATAACTAATATAGAAGACCAAAAATTTAGATTAAGACTTATTAAGGGATATTGAAAAGACAGAGACATGTCTTATGTAATGGTCAAACATTTGTTAAAAGCATCGCCTGTAATAAACAGGGAAACAGGAAATATGCCTAATGATCTTGTTGAACACATCAGCTGGCTCTACTATATGCATTTGATAAAGAATGTTTTTTAAAAAGAACAAACTCAGAGAAAAACAGCAAATTTGTTTTGTAAACAAAAATTGGAAGAGAATACAGAAAGTTCAGAAAATCTAGAACTTGGTTAGAAAATAAAACTGCTCTCCAACTTCAATAAAAGATAGAATTTAATACAAGTACTGGAGGTCAAGCAAGTCACGGGCATGTCCAATAAATGCAATTGGAGGCACAGATCAAATCAAAGGTGGTGTGGCCGTCACCTTTAAAAGAATCAAGGTGATACTTCTTGGATCTGGTTCTCCCAGAAGCCAACTATGAGTCAAGCATTCAGGTGTAAGTGATTTATGAAGGAAGTGCTTCTGGGAGAGAGCAGCAAGGGAATGTAGGAAGTGAGATAAGAAAATAGATAAAACCCAGCACTTTGGGAGGCCGAGGCGGGCGGATCACGAGGTCAAGAGATCGAGACCATCCCGGCCAACATGGTGAAACCCCGTCTCTACTAAAAGTACAATATATTAGCCGGGCTTGGTGGTGTATGACTGTATTACCAGCTTCTCGGTAGGCTTAGTCAGGATTATTGCTTGAAACCTGAAAACGGAAGTCGCAGTGAGCCGGGATCGCGCCAATGCACTCCAGCCTGGCGATGGAGCGAGACTCTGTCTAAAAAAAAAAAAAGAAAAAAAAAAAACTACAACTTTGAGCAAAAGCTGCAGCATAAAAACTCAGAAATTAAAGCAGTGACCAGGGATTC
>CAUYLZ010002226.1:0-11942 GCA_963573645.1 Pithecia hirsuta
GGTATGGTGGAATGCGCCTGTAGTCCCAGCTACTCAGAAGGCTGAGGCAGGAGAATCACTTGAACCTGGGAGGTGGAGATTGCAGTGAGCTGAGATCGAGCCATTGCACTCCAGCCTGGGTGACAGAGTGGGACTCTGACTCCAAAAAGGAAAGGAAAGGAAAGGAAGGGAAGGAAAGGGGAGGGGAGGTGAGGGGAAGGGAGGGGAGGGAGGAGGAGGGGAGGGAGGGGAGGGAGGAGGGGGGAGGGAGGGGAGGGAGGGGGAGGGGAGGGGGGAGAGGAGGGAAGGGAAGGGAAATGGGTGAGGAGTCCAGGTTCCTGATATCATGGAGTTGATACCATGGAGCCTCCATAAAGCCCTGTAGTGCTTATTTTTGGACAATTACTTGAGAGACAAATAAACAGCTATCTTATATAATCCACTGTGACATTGGCCTTTGTTACTGCACCTGAATCAGTTCTTTTTAACATGTAGTTCTCCCTGACCTGACAAATCTTTCTTTGAGAGCCAAGGAGTACATGGCAATCCTTAAATCATATCCTTCTAGAAAGTAATTAGATATATCCCTGCTGGGTTACTTCTGTATGTAAGAGCCCTTCCTCGTCACCAGGGTGCATGAGGGTAGGTGATCTTCTGCACTTCATAGCTGGGCCTCTGAGTCTGCACAAGCCTGCTCACTGTGTTCTGTTCTCTTCAGTCTTGGAAAATAAGCGGGGTTCTTAGCACCTGTTCCAACTTTTTTTTTCTTTCTTTCTTTTTTTTTTTTTTTTTTGATGACAAAGAATCTTTATTATATGAGAGATCCTATTATCTGATCATATTACCTAATAAATTATATATAAATGTTAACTAATAAAAAACGCCACAGGCATGTAGTGTTTTATTCTTTGAAGACGGCTTCGAAAACATTGCACTAAGTCAAACTGAAAGGTAAAGTTCAAAATAGTTTTTAAAGGATAAAATAAAACATATTTAATGACTGTCCACTCTACAAAGTCTTCATCTTAGAGCTTATGATACACCCTTGGCAGTAGCACGCAGGTGTTCCAAATAGCCAGTCATCATTTTTCTCTTGTCTGCATAGACTTCTCATTAGCTGCCTTCTCCTTTTGTTGCATGATCTCAGAGTCCCTCTGCTTTCTCTGAGAGGTAGTCAAGCTATCCTCTTTTCTTTTTCCCTTGCTAACTTCCTGGGTTTTCTTTGCATTTTTCTGGCGGGCAAGTTCTCGTTGATTTCCATGTGCCATGCCGACCACTGACAGAGCCTGGAAGACAGTGACTCGGAAAACCAACGGCTCCCCAGCAAGCTGGGCTACCGTCATCACCGTGGACCGGGAAGGCTGAGCCCACATGGGCTCTCCGCCCGCCCGGTGGCGCCTCAGCTCCTCTCGGCCAGCGGCCCCGCCCACGGAGCTCTTTCTTTTTTTGAGGGAGTCTCACTCTGTTGCCCAGGCTAGAGTGCAGAGGCACGATCTTGGCTCGCTGCAACCTTCGCCTCCCAGGTTCAAGTGATTTTCCAGCCTCAGCCTTTGAAGTAGCTGGGATTATAGACTTGCACCACCATGCCCAGCTAATTTCTGTATTTTTAGTAGAGGCCGACAGGGTTTCGCCATCTTGGCCAGGGTGGTCTCGAACTCCGTATGTGATCCACCTGCCTTGATCTCCTCAAGTGCTGGGATTACAGGCATGAGCCACTTTGCTCAGCCTACAGGTTCCCACTTTAAATATATTTTCATGACAAACTATCCATGCAAGCTGAAGAATATATTCTGTTAAAAGCAAGCTTTCATCAGTGAAATCTATACCAATAGCCACAGGACCCCTGTACCCCCAATCAACGTGATTCCTTTCCAAATCTTCAATCATTGGCTTAGAACTCCAAGTTGGCCATTAAAATGGCCCACAGTGCTCAGTCACATTTTCAGGGATTTCGTCAGCTGTTGAAGGTAACTTCCAGAGCCCTGCCCCTCTGCAAACAGAGGTTGTCATGAAAACCTGCAGATTCCTCCACCACAGAATACTCTGTTGAACCTAACACTGTGAATTTGGTCTTGCTCTTACTCACTGAGATGACAACAGCTCCTCATTCCCCACTCACCTCTGTCTTATTCATGGCTACACCCCAGTCTCTAGAATAAGCAAAAGTAAGAGCCATACTCCTGCATAATTCCAAACTGCCAAAGGATACCTCCTTCCAGAAGATTTTTTTGAAGTTGCCTTCTAGTATCTAAGATATTTCTCCCAGCGTGGGACTGGATTGGGTCCTCAATGAAAACTCCCATTACTTTTGTTGGCTTGTTTTCTCTTTTTTTCACTGCGTATGTGTAGATCTAACCATTATTTTTTATTTTAGGATATAATAGCATAACATCTACAAAGAGGACAAGATTCTAAGAAATAATTTTATTTCCAAGAATTAGGACTTTTTCTTTACAGTTCTGTGTGGAAAATGAGGCAAAGATGGATTGACTTTTTTTTTTTTTTTTTTTTTGAAGACAGAGTCTTACTCTGTCTCCCAGGCTGGAGTGCAATGGTGCGATCTTGGCTCACTGCAACCTCTGCCTCCCGGGTTCAAGCAATTCTCTGCCTCAGCCTGCCGAGCACCTGGAATTACAGGTGCACACCACCACACCCGGCTAATTTTTGTATTTTTAATAGAGATGGGGTTTCTCCATGTTGGTCAGGCTGATCTTGAACTCCCGACCTCAGGTGATCTGCCTGCCTCAGCCTCCCAAAGTGCTGAGATTACAGGCGTGAGCCACTCTGCCCAGCCGGATTCACCATTTTCATCTCAGTGTCACTAAACTTCCAGATTCTTAAAATTGTAGTCAATCCATAAGGGTATCTGTGATAGTAAATCTCCAAGATGGCCCCCAATGATTTCCCTCTTGGTGTTCGTTCATGTCCTTGCCCTTGAGTAATCCCTTCTTTCCACTGAGTGTGGGGGTTGGACTTTGTGACTCACTTTTTTTTTTAATTTGGAGACTATTTTGTTACCCAGGCTGGAGTGCACTGGCGCAATCTTGGCTCACTGCAATCTCCGCCTCCTGGGTTCAAGCAATTCTCCTGCCTCAGCCTCCTGAATAGCTGGGATTACAGGTGCACCACCACGCCTGGCTAATTTTTATATTTTTAGTAGAGATGGGGTTTCACCATCTTGGTCAGGCTGGTCTCGAACTCCTGATGTCAAGTAATCAGCCCACCTTGGCCTTCCAAAGTGCTGGGATTGCAGGTGTGAGCCACCACACCCAGCTATGATTCACTGCTAATGAATAGGATAGGGCAGAAGTTACAATGTGGATTGAATCAGGTCATAAAATGCAGAAAGGCATTTCAATCATTTGCTCTGGGGTAAGCCACTCACCAAATTGAGCAGCCCTGTGGAAAGACCCACTTGGCAAGGAACTGAGGTCTCCTGCCCACAGCCAGGTGAGTGAGCTGGGAGTAAGATCCTCTAGTCCCAGACAAGTCTTCGGAGACTGCAACACCAGCCAATAGTTTCATGAAAAACCTCATGAGATACCCTGAATGAGAGTCACTCAGCTAAGCCACTCCCGAATTTCTGACCCACAGAAACTGTGTAAGATGAAAAATATTTATTATTTAAGTCACTAGGTTTTAGGGTAATTTGTTATGCAGCAATAGATAAGGAGATAATGGAAAAGGATGTCAATATAGCTAAGATAATGCTACAGCTTCTTTTTCCTTTTTTTTTTTTTTTGAAATGGAGTCTTGCTCGGTCACCCAGGCTGGAGTGCAGTGGCGTGATCTCAGCTCACTGCAACCTCTGCCTCCAGGTTCAAGTGATTCTCCTGCCTCAGGCTTCCCAAGTAGCTGGGACTACAGGCTCACGCTACCATGCCCCGCTAGTTTTTGTATTTTTAGTAGAGACAGGCTTTCCCTGTGTTAGCCAGGCTGGTCTTGAACTCCTGACCTTAAATGGTCCGCCCACCTTGGCCTCCCAAGTGCTGGGATTACAGGCATGAGCCACTGTGCCCAGCAAATAACTACAGCTTCTAAATATATTTACCTTCTGTGGATGGGATCAGCCATTTGCAACACAGAAAATCAATAAATGGGAATCTGAGAGAATATTTATTCTTTGGAAAGCGTGATTTAATCATTTGCATAATCTGTGTTTTCCCAACCCTCACAGCAGATGCTGGACACCAAATTAGCTAATTGATTAATTGGTGGCTGCTTATTGAGATGTGTATTGCTTCCCATTTGCCTTATTTAGACAAATTTTTAGTAAATTCACAAAACTCTTTCTGGAGTGAAAAAGTTACTTGCCTGGTGGACCTGTTTTTTGTTGTTGTTTGTTTGTTTGTTTGTTTGTTTGTTTGAGGTGGAGTTTCACTCTCGTTTCCCAGGCTGGAGTGCAATGGCACGATCTCAGCTCTCCACAACCTCCACCTCCCAAGTTCAAGCTATTCTCCTGCCTCAGCCTCCCGAGTAACTGGAATTACAGGCATGCACCACCATGCCGGGGTAATTTTTTATTTTTATTTTTTTAGGAGACACGGGGTTTCTCCATGTTGGTCAGGCTGGTCTCGAACTCCCAGCCTCAGGTGATCTGCCTGCCTCAGCCTCCCAAAGTGCTGGGATTATAGGCGTGAACCACCACGCCCAGCCCTAGTGGACCTATTTTAAATGTCTTCTTTGAAGTCTTCCCTGAGCATCCCCTGTCCCCATCCTCATCTTCACATCATCCATCAGAGTCTGAATCACTTTCCTGGTGCTTTCATGGCACTCTGAGAATACCTTTGCTATGACGCTTGTCACTGCATTGGCTGAGAACTGGCTACATCCCTCATTGTGCTGGAAGATTTTTGAAAGCAAAGGCTGAGATTTATTCATCTTTGGTCTTAGAACAGCCTCTGGTCCATAGTATAAGCTCAACAGACATATCTAACATGAATGAATAAGAATATATAAATGAAGAAATGAATGAAGAAATGAATGAATTAATTGACCTTAAAAGAACGCTAAGTGGCCGGAGGAAAACTGGTTCCCCCTCTGAATTTCTGTTCACCTATGAAATGAAAGGGGTGGACAAGATTGGGTCTAAGATCCCTTTTAACTCAGACCTTCTGTGACTTATGATTGGAGATGGGAGTAGAAGCCCATGCCCTTGTATGACCTTCAAAAAGCAATATTAGGAAGAAAATAATAAAGATAAGAGTGGAAATCAGTGAAATAATAAACAGACCAACAATAAAGAAAATCAATGAAGTAAAGGCTGTTTCCTTGAGATGATCAATAAAATTGATAAACCTCTAGCTAGATTGATCAACAACAAAAGAGGAAAGACAAAAATTACCAGTATCAGGAATGAAGGGCAGCGGGCATATCACTTCAGATTCTACAGACATGAAAAGGATGAAAAGGATTAAAAAGGAGTATTATTAACAACTTTATGGAATAAATCTGGCAACTTAGATAAAATGGACGAATTACTTGAAACACACATATTACCAGAACTGGCCCAAGAAGAAATAGAAAATCTGAATAGCCTTCTATGTATTAAAGACTTGAAGCAGTAATTTTTAAAAACCGGCAAAATTCTATCAAATACTTAAAAGTAAAATAATCCTAATCATACATTAATTATTTCAGAAAACAGAGAAAGAAGGAACATTTCCCAATTCATTTTTATGAGTCCAGTATTACCCTGATACCACAACCAAAAATATTATAAGGAGGCCAGGTGCAGTGGCTCATTCCTGTAATCCCAGTGCTTTGGGAGGCTGAGGTGGGCAGATCACATGAGGTCAGGAGTTCGAGACCAGCCTGGTCAACATGGTGAAATAAATCTCCACTAAAAAATACAACAATGAGCCAGGTGTGGTGGTGCAAGCCTGTAGTCTCAACTACATGGGAGGCTGAGGCAGGAGAATTACTTGAACCTGGGAGGCAGAA
This sequence comes from Pithecia hirsuta, assembly GCA_963573645.1. Taxonomy (NCBI): domain Eukaryota; kingdom Metazoa; phylum Chordata; class Mammalia; order Primates; family Pitheciidae; genus Pithecia; species Pithecia hirsuta. Next base: position 5,923 of record CAUYLZ010002226.1, read on the forward strand.
GTTGCAGTGAGCTGAGATCACGCCACTGCACTCCAGCCTGGGCAACAGAACAAGACTTTGTCTCAAAAAAAAAAAAAAAAAATTATAAGGAAGGAAAACTGGGGACTAATGATCCTCTTGAATGTAGACATAAAAGTCTTTTTTTTTTTTTTTTTAAAGATGAGGTTTCACCATGTTGGTCAGGCTGGTCTCAAACACCTGACCTCAGGTGATCCGCCCACCTCAGCCTCCCAAAGTGCTGGGATTACAGGCATGAGCCACCGCGCCCAGCAACATAAAATTCTTAACAAAATTTCTGCAAATAGGCCTGGCACGGTGGCTCACGCCTGTAATCCCAGCACTTTGGGAGGCCACAGCGGGTGGATCCCCTGAGCTCAGGAGTTCGAGACCAGCCTAGCCAACATAGTGAACCCCTTCTCTACTAAAAGTACAAAAAATTAGCTGAGCATGGTGGTGGGAACTTGTAATCCCAGCTACTCAGGAGGCTGAGGCAGGAGAATAGCTTGAACCCAGGAGGCGGAGGTTGGAGTGAGCCAAGATCGTGCCATTGCACTCCAGCCTGGGCAACAAGAGCGAAACTCCGTCTGAAAAAAAAAAAAATTCTGCAACTAGAACCCAGCAATACACAAACAAATATCAAGTCATCTAGAAATGTGGGGCATACCTCTAATAAAGGGAGAAATGTCTTTTTTTTTTTAATAAAAAAAACTATTTTTTCTTAAATAGAAATGGGGCTTCACTATGTTGCCCACGTTGGTTTCAAACTTCTGGGCTCAAGCAATCCTCCCACCTTGGCCTCCCAAATTGCTGGGATTTCAGGTACGAGCCACTGCTCCTGGCCAAAATTATCTTTTTTTTTTTTTTTTTTAAGACAGAATCGCGCTCTATCCCCCAGACTGGAGTGCAATGACGTGATCTCGGCTCACTGAAAACTCTGCCTCTTGAGTTCAAGCGATTCACCTGCCTCAGCCTCCTGAGTAGCTGGGACTACAGGCAGGCACCACCCCACCTGACTAATTTGTGTATTTTTAGTAGAGGCAGGATTTCTCCATTTTGGCCAGGCTGGTCTCAAACTCCTGACCTCATGTGATCTACCCACCTCGGCCTCTTAGAGTGCTGGGATTACAGGTTTAAGTCACCATGCCTGGCCCAAACTATCCTTATTTATAGTTAATATGACACATGTATAGAAAACCCTAAGCAATTAACAAAAACAATAAACAAAACTAGTAGAACCAATAAGCGAATTGAGCATGGTTGCAGAATACAAGGCCAATATGCAAAAATCAACTGATTTTCTACATACTAGTAATAAACAACTGGAAAATGAAATGAGAAGTTGCTATTAGTACCAACAAACGTGAAATAATGATACATTTAATAGATGTGTAAGACATTTACACTGCAAACTACTAAACATTGCTGAGAGAAATTAAAGATCTAAAAGAATAAAGAGGTACGCCATGTTCATGGATGATATATTAGTTAGGGTTCTCTAGAGAGAGAGAACCAATAGAATACATGAAGTCTTTGAATAAGCCATCTCATCCAATGTGTTTTTTTTTTTGTTGTTGTTGTTTTTTTTTTTTTGAGATGGAGTCTTACTCTGTCACCCAGGCTGGAGTGTGATGGCGAGATCTCTGTTCACTGCAACCTCTGCCTCCCAGGTTCAAGGGATTCTCCTGTCTCAGCCTTCCAAGTAGCTAGGACTACAGGTGTGCACCACCACACCCAGCTAATATTTGTATTTTTAGTAGAGATGGAGTTTCACCATGTTGGCCAGGCTGGTTTCGAACTCCTGACCTCAGGCGACCCACCCGCCTCAGCCCCTCAAAGTGCTGGGATTACAGGCATAAGCTACCGTGCCCAAACCAATGTGACTTCTTTATAACATTGATGAGGAAAAGAAATCAGTCTGTCATTGTTGGCATGGAGTTTGCACACTCTCTCCATGTTTTCATGGGTTTTTCCAGGTACTCCAGTTTCCTCCCACATTCCAAAGATGTACACATGAGGTTACTCAGCGTGTCTAAATGACCCCAGTCTGTGTGAGTGTGGTGTGTGTGTGCGTGGGCCCTGTGGTGGTGATGGAATGCAACCTGTCCATGGCTGGTTCCCACCTGATCCTCTGAGCTGCTGGAACATGGTCCAGCCACCAGCAGCCCTCAACTGGAATAAGCAGGTTGGAAAATGAATGAATATAAATTGTTATAAAATAAAAATTCATCCAGTCTTTGATAATTATAATAATGCATGACAGTAAATGATGCAGTTCTAAAGCACAAAGCAAGCCTGAAATCTTTGTTATTGTTTGTTTTTTAACGGTGTGGTGGTTGGAGATGCTCCCTAGAATTTCTGCTTTTCACTTATTCTTTGATTCAACCCACCACCGCTACGGTTGCCATCACTCACGGATTCGCCAAATATTGGGTAAATAATTATCTTACTTGTGTTTATTGATCTTTCTTTTATATAGTTTAAAATTTTTTATAACATCTAATTTTTAAATATCTTCCTATTTTTCATTCTTACACACATCATCATCATCATTATTATTTTGAGACCAAGCCTCACTCTGTCGCCCAGGCTGGAGTGCAGTGGCATAATCTCAGGTCACTGAAACCTCCACCTCCCAGGTTCACGCAATTCTCCTGCCTCAGCTACTCGAGCAGCTGGGATTACAGGCACGCACCACCATGCCTGGCTAATTTTGTATTTTTGGCAGAGACAGGGTTTCACCATGTCGGCCAGGCTGGTTTCCAACTCCCGACCTCAAGTGATCTGCCTGCCTCAGCCTCCCAAAGTGCTGGGATTACAGGTGTGAGCCACTGCCCCCAGCCCTACAAACATTATTATTATTATTATTATTTTTAGAGACAGGGTCTTACTCTGTCACCCAGGCCGGAGTGCAGTGCAGTGATGTGTCATCTCTCACTGAAGCCTCGAAATTCTTGGCCTTCAGCCATCCTGCTGCCTCAGCTTCCTGAACAGCTAGAAATACAGATGCGCATTACCATGTCCAGCTAATTTTTAATTTTTTTGTAGAGATGGATTCTTGCTTAGGAGGGTCTTGAACTTCTGGCCTCAGGTGATTCTCCCTGGCCTCCCAAAGTGCTAGGATTATAGGCTTGACCTACTGCTCCCCGCCCTAATCTTTTTTAAATGTATGTATGTATAGCTCACATGTATTTCAATATTTAATATTAGTAGTGTAGGTCAGGTGCAGTGGTTCACGCAGAAACACCCTCACAGACACACCCAAACATAACGCTTTACCAGGTTTCTAGGTACCCTTAATCTAGTCAAGTTGACACCTAAAATTACCCGTAAAATAGGAAGACTCAATATTGTTAAAATGTTAATTCTCCTAAAATTGATCTATACATTCAATGCAATCCCAATCATAATTACCCAGTAATTTTTACAGAAATTGACAAGCTAATTCTAACATTTATGTGGAAACTCAAGGGGCTTGGATATCCAAAGCTATCTTGACAAAGAAGAGCAAAGCTGGATTCATATCACCTGACTTCAAGACCTACTGTACAGCTACAGTAATCAAGTCAAGGATGGTATTGGCATAAGGGTGGACACACAGATCAATAAAGCAGAATTGAGTCCAGAAATAGATCCACACAGGTTTTGTCAATTGATTTTTTTTACAAATGTGCCAGGGTAGTTTAAAGAGGAGAGGATATCTTTTCAACAAATGATACTAGAACAACTACATAGTCTTACAGGAAAAAAATATGCCTTGACCCCTACCTCATAATACACACAAAAATAAACTAGAAAAGGATCACAGAGCTAAAAATAAAAGCTAAAATGATAAAATTCTAAAACAAAACATAAAATAAATTTTTTCTGACTTTGGGGTAGGTGGTGGTTTCTTAGGACGCCAAAAGCATTCACCATAAAAGAAACAATAAGCCTAACTCTGTTGAAATTTGAATCTTCTGCTCTTCACACTTTTAGAAAATGAAAAGAGGCCAGGCACAGTGGCATGCACCTATGGTCCTAGCTACTAGGGAGGTTGACGTGGGAGGATTTGCTTGAGCCCAGGGGTTGGAGGCTGCTGTGAGCTATGATTGTACCACTGCACTCCAGCCTGGAGGACAGAGACCCTGTCTTACAAAAATCAGGGAAGTCAGGCTGGGTGCCATGGCTCATGCCTGTAATCCCAGCACTTTGGGAGGCTGAAGCAGGCAGATCACCTGAGGTCAGGAGTTCAAGACCAGACTGGCCAACATGGTGAAATCCTATCTCTACTAAAAATACAAAAATTAACAAGGTGTGATGGCACACACTTGTAATCCTAGCCACTTGAGGAAGTGAGCCAGGGAGAATTGCTTGAACCCAGGAGGTGGAGGTGGCAGTGAGCTGAGATCTCGCCATTGCACTCCACCCTGGAAGACAGACCAAGACTCCATCTCAAAAAAAAATATTTACAATGCATATGTCAGACAAAGAATTTGTATTCAGAACATATAAAGAACACTTACAATTCCATAAAAAGAATACAAATAATCCAATTGTTTTGTTTTGTTTTGTTGAGACAGAATCTTACCCTGTCTCCAAGACTAGAGTGCAGTTGTGTGATCTTGGCTCATTGCAACCTCTGCTTCCTGGGTTCAAGTGATTCTCCTGTCTCAGCCTCCCGAGTAGCTGGGATTACAGGTGTGTACCACCATGTCCTGTTAATTTTTGTAATTTTAGTAGAGACGGGGTTTCACCATGTTGGCCAGGCTTGTTGAAAATTCCTGACCTCCAGCGATCCTCGAGTCTCAGCCTCCCAAAGTGCTGGGATTACAGCGTGAGCCACCCCATCCACCCAAACCAATTGTTTTTAATGGACAAAGTATTTGAACAGTCATTTCACCAAAGAAGATATATGAATGACAAATAGGCACATTAAACATCATTAATTATCAAGGAAATGCAAATTAAACCCACAATGAGGCTTTACAACACTCCCAGTAGAATAATTAAAGGAAAAAAGATGGAGGCCAGACATGGTGGCTCATGCCTGTAATCCCAGCACTTTGGGAGTCCAAGGCAGGAGGATCGCCCGAGTCCAGGAATTCAAGACCAGCCTGGGAAACATAGGGAGACCCCATCTCTACAAAAAATTTAAAAATTAGCCATGCTTGGTGGTATATGCCTGTGGTCTCAGCTACTTGGGAAGCTGAGGCAGGAGGATCACTTGAGCTTGGAGGGTTGAGGCTGCTATGAACTGTGGTCACACCACTGCACTCAAGCCTGAGTGACAGAGCAAGAGCCTGCCTCAGACTAACACAGGAACACTAAACCAAACACCACATGTTCTCACTTACAAGTGGGAGCTGAATAATGAGAACACATGGAGACAGGGAGAAGAACAACACAACACACACTGAGGCCTGTTGGTGGGGTTGAGGGGAAGGAGAGCATCAGGATAAATAGCTAATGCATGCGGGGCTTAATACCTAGGCGATGGGTAAATAGGTGCAGCAAACCACCATGGCACACGTTTACCTACGTAACAAACCTGCACATCCTGCACCTGAATCCTGCAACTTAAAATTAGATTAAATTGAAGGCCAAGAGCCGTGGCTCACCCATGTAATTCCAGCACTTTGGGAGGTCAAGGTGGGCGGATCACGAGGTTAGGAGTTTGTGACCAACCTGGCCAACATAGTAAACCCTGTCTATACTAAGAAAAAACAAAATTAGCCAGGTGTGATGGTCGCATGCCTGTAATCCCAGCTACTCAGGAGGCTGAGGCAGGAGAATCACTTGAACCCAGGAGGAGGAGGTTGCAGTGACCTGAGATCATGCCATTGCACTCCAGCCTGGGTGACAGGGCAAGACTCTGTCTCAAAAAAAAAAAAATTAAATTAACTTCTTTTTCAAAAAAGGAGCCTGCTTCAAAAAAAGAAAAGAAAAAAGATGGATAATACCAAGGGTATAATACAAGAGATAATACAAGATGTAGAGCAATTGGAGCTCTCATAAATTGCTGGTGGGTGCATAAAATGTCA
>CAUYLZ010002227.1:0-23947 GCA_963573645.1 Pithecia hirsuta
CCAATACAATTTATTAAACAGAGAATCCTTTCCCCATTGCTTGTTTTTGTCAGGTTTGTCAAAGATCAGATGGTTGTAGATGTGTGGTGTTGCCTCCGAGGCCTCTGTTCTGTTCCATTGGTCTATATCTCTGTTTTGGTATAAGTACCATGCTGTTTTGATTACTGTAGCCATGTAATATAGTTTGAAGTCATGTAGCGTGATGCTTCCAGCTTTGTTCTTTTTGCTTAGAATTGTCTTGGCTATGTGGGTTTTTCATTTTATTTTTTTTAGACAGAGTCTCACTCTTGCCCAGGCTGCAGTGCAGTGGCACAATTACAACTCACTGCAGCCTCAGTCAACCTCCCAGGCTCAAGTGATCCTCCCTCCTCAGCCTCCCAAGTAGCTGGGACCACAGGCATGCACCACCATGCCCGGCTAGCATTTGTATTTTTTGTAGAGATGGAGTCTCACTTTGTTGTCCAGGCTGGTCAACTCCTGGGCTTGGGCAATCTGCCTGTCTCGCCCTCCCAAAATATTGGGATTACAGGCATGAGCCATGGCTCCAGCTGGGAAAGATACTGTTAGTTCATGGGAAATGACCTTTTTCTAGCTGAGTCTTGAATTACAGGCTTCTTGGAAAACAGTATAGGTAGGTGAGACAAGTGGAAGATGTGGGGTGATTCTTGGTGTGTGAAACTGACCTACTAAGATCAGGGACAGGCTTCAAATGGAACCTGTGTAAGAAATGAGGCTGCCAAAAGGCAAATGATGCCAGCTACCCAGTATGTAGGACAAAAAGTTACACGGAAGTCAAAATCCCACTGGACTCCTTTGCTTACAGGGTTTCCATAATAAGGAAATTATTCTGAGCAAATGAGCAGAGATGTGTGCAAAGATCTAAGTGCAAGACACACCCAATGAACTCTGTAACTGAGGTTACAACTGGGACAAAAAGGCAAAATCCCGAAACCACACTTAGAGAATATGTTCAGTAAACCATTTTATATCCTTATAATGGGATATCACACCAAAATTCAATACTATGTTGAAGGATAATTAAGGACAAAGTTCCCAATACTGCTTAATAAAAAGCAGATTTCAAAAATACTATTATATAATCCTGTCTCCTTAAAAAAAGCAAAAGGAAAAAGGGAGAGAGGAAAAGAATGGGGGGGGGAAGGAAAGAGGGAGAGGAGGAGGGAGGGAAGGAGAGAGGGAGGGAAGGAATGAGGGAAGGTAGCAGGGGAAGGAAAGAAGTGGGGAAGGAAGGGGGAAGGAAGAAGGGCAGGAAGGAAGGAAGGTGGGAAAGAAGGAAGGGGATATGTGACTATGTTGCCTTCCATGGCAAAACAGACTTTGCAGTTGTGATGGAATTGAGGATCCTGCTGTGGGGAGATGATCCCGGCTTATCTGGGTGGGCCAGTGTCATCACAAGGGTTCTTGTGAGAGGGAGGCAAGAGGGTCAGGGAGATGAGATGATGGAAGGAGAATCAGAGAGAGTCTGGAATGCGCTAGACTCCTGGCTTTGAGGATGGAGGAAGGGGCCGTGATACAACAAATGGGGCGGCCTCTAGAAACTAGACAGGCAAGAAACCAATTCTCCCTGGAGCTTCCAAAAAGGAATGCAGCCCTGCTCACACCTTGACCTTAGTTCGGCATGAGTGATTGCAGACTTCTGACCTTCACAACCGTAATGCGTAAATGTGGTATTTTAAATCACTATGTTTGTGGTAATGTGTTACAGCACCAATAGGACATTAACACGCTGCCTATGTCTGGCTGGGGAATTCTTTTTTTTTGAGACGGAGTGTTGCTCTGTTGACAGGCTGGAGTGCAGTGGCGCGATCTCGGCTCACTGTAACCTCCGCCTTCCGGTTCAAGCAATTCCCCTGCCTCAGCCTCCGAAGTAGCTGGGACTACAGTAGCGTGCCACCACACCTGGCTAATTTTTTATATTTTAGTAAAGACGGGGTTTCATCATGTTGGCCAGGCTGGTCTTGGACTCCTGACTGGCTGGGGAATTCTAAGTGATCTTTCTTGTTTTTCAGTGTCCTACAATGTGACAAGTTTATGTGATTTTCTGCATTGACTACTGGTTATCTTTTAAAAAAAAAAAAAAAAAAAAAAAAACTGCACACAGGCATTTACCTGCACCCTCTCCCCAAAGCCCACTAAAATGACAGAAAAGGTGTCAAAGAGGCATGAACATTCAGAGAACACAGCAGATGATTTAGAAAAAAATCCTGGTAGCAGGAAAGGTGATAGACAAATGCCAACTGGCCTCATAGACCAGAAGGCTCAGATGCAGACCTGCTGGGAGCAAGATTCTTTGTGGCACCAGGTGCCTCTGCAGGGAGGGGGCTGTGGAGTGGGGGTGGAAGGAAGTAGAGGGAGACTGTCAATAAGAATAGTGTCTGGGAATCTATATCCGATGCCCGCAATCACCCCCTTCACCCCCCAACCATAATCACCAGACCACCAGTCCCCTCCTATGGCAGAAGGTAGGAGGGCCAATCTGAACCCGGAGGGGGTAACTATAGTCTCACTCCCACTGGGCTCCAAGCGTTTGACGATTTCCAAGTGTTGTCATATAACAGATTTTCACGTGGAGAGCAGAAATAGCCACTTCCTCCTTTTTTACTGTGTTTGGAGAATTTGTTTTTCTTTTTTGAGACAGGGTCTACTCTGTCGCCCAGGTTGGAGTGCAATAGTGTGATCATAGCTCATTGCAGCCCCCAATTCCTAGGCTCAAGTGATCCTCCTGCCTCGGTCTTCTCAGTAGGTAGAACACTGGCACATGTCACCATGCCCAGCTAATTTTTTTTTTTTTTTTTTTTTTTTTTTTTGTAGAGACAGGGTCTCCCTGTGTCCTCCAGGCTGGTCTTGAACTCCCGGGCTGAAGCGATCTTTGTTGTTGTTTCGGCTTTCCTCCTCCTGCCCTCTTTTGGGTTATCTGAGCATGTTTTAGTTGATCTATTGAGTTGTCTGCATCTCTTTGTACAGTTTTTCAGTGGTTGTTCTAGGGATGACAATACACAGGCATTTCATAGCCTTTTAAAAAAAAAACTGATCGATTGATTGATGACAGGGTCTAGTTCTGCTGCTCAGGCTGGAGTGCAGTGGCATGGTCTCAGTTCACTGTAACCTCTGCCTCCTGTGCTCAAGTGATCTTCTCACCTCAGCTTCCCCCAGTATCTGGGACTACAGTTGCAGTTCACCACGTCCGGCTGAATTTTTTTGTATTTTTAGTAGAGATGCAGTTTTGCCATGCTGCTAGTATGGTCTCGACCTCCTGGGCTCAAGCAATCCTCCCGCCTCCGCCTCCCACAAGTGCTAAGATCACAGGTGTGAGCAACTGCATCCAGCCCATAGCCTATTTAGAATGAATATTTCATCACTTCCAGAGGAACGTAGCAAGCTTAGCACTAGGTTTGTCTTTTTCCTTGCATCCTTCAGGTTATGGCTGTCTTATACATTCAGATCTACACCTCCTCCTTCTAATTCTTAAATGCCATTCTGGTTTCTTTTTCAAACTTAGAAAAATATTGAAGAAGCCACGCTTGGTGGCTCATGCCTGTAATCCCAGCACTCCGGGAGGCCGAGGCAGGTGGATCACCTGAGGTCAGGAGTTCGAGAACAGCCTGACCAACATGGTGAAACCCCCATCTCTACTAAAAATACAAAATTATCCAGGCGTGGTGGCACATGCCATGCTTGTAATCCCAGCTACTAGGGAGGCTGAGGCAGGAGAATCGCTTGAACCCGGGAGGCAGAGGTTGCAGTGAGCCTAGATCACGCCATTGCACTCTAGCCTGGGCAACAAGAACAAAACTCCTTCTCAAAAAAAAAAAAAAAAAAAAAAAGAAAAGAAAAATTGAAGAAACATGCTTTTCTCATATGTGCCAAAAAGTTGACAACTGTTACAGACTGAATGTTTGCCCCCCTTATCTCCTAATTAGATGTTAAAATCCTAACCCCAATGTGCTAGTATTAGGAGGTAGGGTCTTTGGGAGGTAATCAGGCCATGAAGGCAGAACTCCCCATGAATGGGATTAGTGAAGAGGTCAGAGGCTGGGTATGTAGGCTCACGCCTATAATCCCAGCACTTTGGGAGGCTGAGGTGGGCGAATCACGAGGTCAGTTCAAGACCAGCCTGGCCAACATGGTGAAACCCTGTCTCAAAACACACACACACACACACACACACACATACACACACACACTCTTCTCATCTTGAATATTAACTGTCCCCCCAGGTTGGAGGAGGGGCCTGCTGGGAGGTTACTGGATCATGGGAGTGGATTTCCCTCTTGCTGTTATGATAGTGAGTTCTCACGAGCTCTGGTTTAAAAACTGTGTAGCACCTCCCCCTTCTCTCTCTCCTCCCTGTTCCAAGCACATGAGATATGACTCCTCCTTCTTTGCCTTCTGCTATGATTGTAAGTTTCCTGAGGCCTCCTCAGCCATACTTTCTGTGCAGCCTGTGGAACTGTGAGCCAATCAAGCCTCTTTTCTTTACGGATTACCCAGTCTCAGGTAGTTCTTTATAGCAATGCAAGAATGGACAAATACACCGTATTATAATTTTCTGGTAAAAAGAGAAGAATATTAATAACTATATTTGTATGAATACATTGACAAGAGAATAAGTGAACTATATGCCCAGAAAATGGCTTTTGCATCTCTTCTGTGAACACCTAAGAGCAGACAGATCATATGGAAGGCTCTTAGGAAGGCTATGTTGGGCGAGATGCACATTTTCTCCAAATATTTGATTATGAACTTTTTCAAACAGCAAAGTTGAAAGAATTTTACAGTAAACACCTGTATACTCACTACCAACTTTCTGCTATTAGTGTTTTACTGTGCCTATCTCATATCAATACACCTATTCATCTCTCCTCACCCATTCACCCATCTTATTTTTTATGCATTTCAAAGCAAATTGCAGACATCAGTACATTCTTCCCTAAATACATCAGCTTGCATAGCATGAAGTGCAGTTCAATATTTATTTTCAAAATGCACAAATCTTACGAGTATAACGGTTGGATTTTGACAAAAGCCAACACCTGTGTAACCCATGCCCCTATCCATTTGCAGAACATGAACTTCACCCCAAGTACCCTGTGCCTACCCCCACCCTCTGGAGACAACTATGACTTTGATATTTTCTACCACAGTCTAGAACCTCACATAAACAAAGTCCTACAGCAGGCACTCTTCTTACCTCAGCCATCTCCCACTTGGCGCAGTGTTTCTTAGATGCATTCTTAAATTTTGGGCGTTTCAGTAATCCATGCCTTTGTATTTCGGAGCAGTATTTTATTGTACATAGCAGACCATCATTATTTATTCTCCTATTGATAAACATCGGAGCTGTTTCCAGTTTTTGACTGTTAGAAAATACTAGAACGAATCACAGAACCTGCTCTACTTTACAGCCCAAAGCTTAATAAGAGGTTAAACATATAAATTAAGATCTGACCATCATAAGGCCAGGAGTGGTGCTTCATGCCTGTAATCACAGCACTTTGGGAGGCTGAGGCGGATGGATCACTTGAGGTCAAGAGTTCAAGACCAGCCTGGCCAGCATGGTGAAACCCTGCCTCTACTAAAAATACAAAAATTAGCTGGGCATGGTGGCACACACCTGTAATCCCAGCTACTCGGGAGACTGAGGCACGTGAATTACTTGAACTTGGGAGGTGGAGGTTGCAGTGAGCAGAGAATGCGCCACTGCACTCCAGCCTGAGTGAGATAGCAAGATGCTGTCTCTGCAAAAATAAAAAGTTAGGCAGGTGTGGTGGAGTGTACCTGTAGTCTCAGCTACCTGGGAGGCTGAGATGGGAGGATCACTTGAGCCCTGGAGTTGGAGGCTGCAGTGAGTCATGACTGCACCATGGCACTCCAGCCTGGGCGACAGGCAGAGGAAGACTGCAGGTTTCACAAATCTGCTTCTTAACAGAAACATCTGTAATCCTACCAATTAAAAGAAATGAACCATCTCTCTCAGGTGGTTCTGGTGGGCAGATCTGACGACAGGGACAGTGTTCCTCCAGGTCCACAGCAGAATGATGAGAGCCACATTCATAGCTTATACAGCCCTGCTGTGAACCAAGCATGGTGTCTAAGCACAGGAACATGTATCAACTCACTTGAGTTCACAGCAGCCCACCTCCAATTACGAGAGAAGCAGCCGGGGCTCACAGAGACTGGGTCACTTGCTGTGGCCACACAACTAGGAAGTGACAGAGGTGGCTTTGCTCCAGGCAGCTTGGCTTCATGGTCCCAGCCGCTTTGGTGCCACCCCGTATCAGTAGACACTACGGGGCGGGCAAGACGGAGCCCATGGACAGACCCAATTCTTCACCTCTCCCTGTGTCCACACTGTGCCACGTGAATTTATGGTTCCTCCGCTAAAGAGGTGGAGCCCGTTCCACACCCGTTGATGCCAGGGTTGGCCAGGAGATGTGCTTTGCCAGAAGGTTAGCAGGTGTGACAGGACAAAGCCAGGAGAAGCCCCTTGGTGACAGGGTGTGTTGTCTTGTGTCCCTGCCACGGACACATCCAGCCACACAGCACAGAGCCCAGCCCAAATCAGCTCATTCACAAATTCACGAGCTAAGTCAATACTTTGTTCCACTGAACCCTGCCGACATTTTATAGTTGTTTGTCACACAGCATTACTGGGGCACCAGCTAACTGATGCGACCTGGTCCCTGACTGTTTCCTTACTACAAACCGACTAGTGTAAATAAATTGCACACATATAATCAATCCCATGGTTTACTTAGATGGCTTAAGAATCTGACATATGGTGAGGATTTCTTTTTTTTTTTTTTACAAAAGCTATAAGGTAGGTAAATCAAAGACATGCTCCATTCACTTGAAGAGACACTATTTATTTTGTTACAGTCAAGCAGGATGATCTGTTGATAGGTGAGTGCTAAGTGTCAAGCACGAAATCTACACACATTTGCTGCAGTGGACTGAAGGATACAAGCCACAGGCCACACCCCATAGGCAGAGCCCTCCACAGCCTCACGACGACAGTGTGAGGGAGCAGCTGCCACCTAAGAACACCAGGGCCAACCATTAGCACCAGATTGCTTTTCTATGAATAATACAACTAGATACAGAGTTACGGACATTAACTCACTAGAATCTTTGGGTCCCCACTAACCAGACATTTCAGAGGCAAACAGGGGAACTGACAGGACAGCTGTGACTCTATGCGATTTGCTACAAGGATACTCGAGCACTATGTATTGCTATGTAGAAGAGAAAGTCCTAGACATCAAAAGACTGGGTACAGACACACAAATTGGATTATTCACATTTTACACACATATCAAAATGACCACAATACCGTATTTGAGGCCAAAGAATAACAGGTAAAAGCTCTATCAAACAAAATACTCTGCAATTCCTTGGGTCGTCTCCCTGGGGGAGAAAGATGGGGGTAAGTGCACAGCCAGTTTCACCTTTTCAGACGTGACCAACATTCACAGCAAGTGACTACCAGCTGGAGAGGAGGAGGAAGCTTCGCTGGCAAAACAGGGATTTTCCAAGTTAGCAAGAGCTTAATTTAACAGGAATACACACTTTTGGAAGGACATTTATCCTTTTGGCATTGGTAGGCTGCCAAAAAGGTGGTTTATTGCCTACATCATTGAGCTTGCCAGTTTGGACGTGGCTCTATGGAATGCATTACCGTCAATGTGGCCCCTCTGGCTCAGGAAGTGTGGATTACAGTCTTTTAAGACATCTGTGTGTGTGCGTCTGTGTGCACACACACGTGTGTGCTTTGGTAAGGCTGTGGTCACTGCTGCTGACAAAATGAAATCTCTACTCCACTGGAAAACTTCTTTTATGGGAACAAGGGGAAGTCAGGATTAAAATGATCCTTGATCCAACAAATGCCCTAATACAACCTAAATGTGAAGTCACCCAAGGGATTCACTCACCATTAACATGCATTTAATTAGATAACATTTTTTTGAAGAAATACACTGAATCTATTTTAGATAAAAATAAGTAAGTTATAAATTATAACCAAGCCACCGGCGGCTGAACGTCTTTCCGTGTGCTCGTTTGCCACGCGTGTATGCTCTTTGGTGAAGTGTCTCAAGTCTTCTGCCTGCTTTTCACTTGAGCTGTTTGTTTTTTTACTATCCATTTTGAGAATTCTTTGTACATCCTGGACACAAACCTTCTGTCAGATACACAATTTGCAAATATTTTCTCCCAGTCTGTGACTTGTCAGTTGGAAACTGACAGCATGTCAGTGTTTTCTTTCAATAAACCAGGCGCTCTTTAGAATCTTGCCACTTCAGTCAAGAAAATGGGCACAGAATCTTTAAACTTCATGGCAGAAAAAGATCAAGCTCAGGAGTTGTGATCAAGCACAGGACCTCTGAAGAGCCAGAGGAAGGGTCTTCTCGTACATGGAATGTGGCCCTCATGCCATGCTAAACAATTTAAGGAGGAAGAAATGGAAAAGTAGCCAATTATCACGGACAACCATATGCATACAAAATACATGGGGGGAAAGTAACTTAAAAAATATTCTGTTGGTCTTGAGAAACAGCTAACGAGCACATTATTACTGGATACACTCTTAACCAAAAAAATTTTACTTTGCAGAAAAACTGCGATGTTGGGTGAGGAGGACTAAAGCTACTTGCCTGCTCGGTGCGTGACTGTGTTTTAAAGCATGCATATTATTTAAGTGGCAATTTAATCTTAGAATGAGTGAATCCAACCACGCAGGCTGTTCATTTCACAGTTGGTTTTTAACCATTAGGAAACTATTCACCTTTCCAAAAAGTTAATGAATTATCATCATCATCACCATCATGATTTATGCTGGGTCAGAGAACATCATTAGATAACAGACAAATGCTCACTGTTGAATGAGCAGGGACAAAACGTGGCCGCACATGCCTGGATGAATCACAAGAGAAGATGCGCACCAGGGTCTCCCCTCTCACGCACATCATGACGCGCTGGCTGCTGTCCAAGCAGTTGGCTAAGCATCTGAAGACGGGAGGAACAACGGGTCTCCCGCTGACAGTAACCACTCGGCATGCATCATGGGCCCAGCCCATAGCCCGTGCAGTGGAAATTCACCATTTGGCAGAGCCTAGCATCAGGTGTAGTTATATGTAAAGGAAAATGGCTCTCAACAATCAAAAGGGAAACTAAAAAATTAAATAAATCATCCCACACAAACACAAAAGTTATTGCTTTTCTAACAGCCCTTTTGCTATGGGAGGAGTCTCTCTCCAGGGCACCAACACAGGTGGGGTCTTGGCGAGTATCCTTGGGAATGGAGCTGGAGCTTGGAGGCCCCGTGTCCCTCCTCCACTGCGGACCGAGCTCTTATTTGCCCCTTTCGGGCTGAAGGCTGTCAAATAAGCACTTCAGCTGCTCTTCACCAAGGTGGATTTTATCTTCCAGCTCCCGCTGCTCGATGATGAGGGCCGACTTCATCTTCACGAAGTGCTCATAGTCCGCGAGGCTCTCCTCGCTCAGATAGTTGGCCAAAATGTCAAAGACGATGCGCTCGCGGCGGTCCAGATTCTCCTTGAGCTCCTTGGCATCCTCATGCTGCTGGACCAGGACTCTCTGCTTCTCAAGCAGTGATTGCTGTTGACAGACAAACAAGCCCATTGAGGACCAGGACGAAAGCCAGGGCACTGGTCAACCCTTGAAGACACTGGCAACTTGTGGGGCATGTCCCACAACTTATCGATGAAAACCCTGATGCCACCAGAGATTTGATGGGATCCACACAGACAAACCCAGGGCCTGGGGGCACGTGTCTCATGGCTGCAGCAGGCTCCAGCCTGAGGCCCCCAGAAGCTGCCCACGGGCCTCTCTGGGTTTCCTCCTGCTGTGTGAACCTGACTCTCTCCCACCTGTCTTGAAAAGGTGAGCAGAAGTCACCAAGGGACTCACAACGACAGAATTCTGAGATGCTGCAAAGGGCAAAGGACTGTGAGATCCTCTTGGCATCAAGGTGCGCTCCATGGCAGCACTGTGAGACAGCTGGCCACGTGGGAACACTTGACAGAAATTCAGGGCAGGCTTGCTAAACTCTCCTGGCAGGAGGAGGAGGAGCCCTTGAGCCTGCAGAGTGTCTGCACACGAGGAAGCCTGAGGGCGGAGAAGATGCAGGGCTGTGCATGGGTGTTGGCCAGTGGCCCCCTCGGGCACGATGCCACACTGACCTAGCTAGTTCCATGACACAGTTACTAAGCACTCGGCTGAGTGCAGAAGGGCACCATCTCCAAGCCCAGCACCAGGACAGTGTACTGTGCTCACCTGGAGAGATCACCCTCACCTGGAGAAAGGGAAGGGGCGCTTCTTCTGCTCCCCTTCTGAGAGTGGTTGTTTTATTCATGATACAGATGAACACACTGAAGGGCTGTTCTGTGCAAACAAAACCAGCCGTTTTACTGATGTTTGGCCTATGAGGTAAAAGCCAACCAGGCACCTATTATTTCTCTTGGTTCACATGTGAAAGGACGAAAGACAGACCCAGTGAGAAACGCCTTGAGAGCTGCACGCCTCAGAAGCAGGAGAAAAGTGAGGGGCACTGTCTGGTTCCTTCTAGACTGATATATGCCCTCTTGTTAAATCACAGCTACAACAACCATAAGAAAATATCTATCATTGCCTACTTATGATCGTCAGGAGGCAGGTATGTCTGCTATGGACTTACACGTGGTCAAAGAGAAGTTAAAAACAAACACATGATTTTCTAGGAAGACACGATTATCAGTAAGAGTCAAGAGTCAATAGGAATGTCTGAAAAAATGTCGAGAAGAGGTGACAGTTCTTTGGGAAGATCTTGCAGCCCTGTAGCCCAATGATGGTTCAACTCCCTGCATCTGATGAGCACCCCCACCACACACACACACAATTAAAAGGAAGGAGGTCAGCGTGGTGGCTCACACCTGTAATCCCAGCACTTTGAGAGGCTGAGGCGGGCAGATCACTTGAGCTCAGGAGTTCCAGACCAGCCTGGCCAACATGGTGAAACCCCATCTCTACCAAAAAAATACAAAAATTAGCCAGGCATGGTGGCAAGCACCTGTGAGCTCAGCTACTCGGGAAGCTGAGGTGGGAGAATGGCTTGAACCTAGGGAGGCAGAGGCTGCAGTGAACCGAGATCGCACCACTGCACTCTAGCATGGGCGACAGAATGAGACCCTACCACTCACAAACAAACAACTAAATAAATATAAAAGAAAGGAGAGGCAATAGAGCGTGCACTGCTTCGACAAGGTACGCAGGAGGAGGTGGACAGGCCATGTGGAAGCCATGCTAGGCTCCAAGGAGCTTTCACAACACTCAAAAAACAGCCTTCCCATGAGACCACCCCCCAGTTTCCAAATCAGACTCATCCGCATTTACCCGATCGCCAGGTGAAGCGTTGTCGTCCAAATTATTAAGGGCATTCTCCACCCGGGCCAGGCGGCCTGACAGTGACAGCAGGAGGTTCACCACTTTGTCCAGGTCCCCAATGAACATCCGGAACTTGTCAAACTCACTGGGCTTGCAGACACCTTTCACGATGGCCTCCACCTCGGCCCCCAGCACGGTGTTGGCCTGCACGTCCTCCAGCAGGCTCTCGCGCGCTTCCCGGAGCACCTGCAGCTTGCGGCTGATGCTCTCGATGAGCTCCTGCTGTTGGGCACGGGACAGCAAGGGAACATGGAGACACTGGTTAGGCCGGCCTCACCCCGGCCATGCTGCTCACTGCTGCCTTGGTGCACCTGCGCGAAAGGTGCAGCCGACCTGCGTGAACGCTCACTTTTGCATCATCAAATAATAGGGGATTTAAATGACTACAGGAAAGAAGAATGACTCCTGATGACATTATTGGCATTTAAAAATAAAACAAACCTGTTCTCGTTCTGTTCATGCCCTATTAGACATCAACAGAGTTGTGGCCCCAATGCTCCTCATGGTAGATGCAGTTTCAACCCATATATTTGGAAGGAGTCACAGACCTATGTATTCTGTCCTTTGCAATTTTCCAATTTAAAGACTCACATAGAGAGAAACTATTGAGTCTTATGTCCAACACTGAATTCCGTGATTAGTAGGTGTTCTGTACATATAATTATTGTCACTAACAATTATTTTTATTTATTTTGTTTTTATTTTTTGAGACAGGGTCTTGCTCTGTTGCCCAGGCTGGAGTGCAATGGCTCGATCTCAGATCACTGCAACACCCTCCTCCCAGCTTCAAGCGATTCTCGTGCCTCAGCCTCCCAAGTAGCTGGGATAACAGGCACGCACCACCAGAGCTGGCTAATTTTTGTAATTTTAGTAGAGACAGGGTTTCACCATGTTGGCCAGGCTGGTATTGAACTCCTGACCTCAGGTGATCTGCCCACCTTGGCCTCCCAAAGTGCTAGGATTACAGGCGTGAGCAACCGCACCTGGCCTAGCAATTAAAACTTAAGACCAATAAAGGGATACGAATGAACTTAAAAGATAATCGTTTACCATAACCTACCGATTTCAACTTGACCAAAATGCAAATAGATGGGACTGTTTTAAAAATTGCAGTAAAATATATATAACCTAAAGCTTGCCATTGCAGTCATTTTTCAGAGCACAGTTCTGCAGTGTGTGGTGCATTCATGCTGCCGTCCACCCGTCGCTGCCATCCGTCTCTAGAACTCTTCCATCTTCCCCAACTGAAACTATGTAACTATTAGACACGAACACTCTATGCCCCTTCCCACCAGGCTTCTAAATGATTTTATCTTTTTGCTTGCTTAGAGAAGCACTCTTGCTATATTGCTCAAGCTACAGCTCATGGGCTACTCATAGACATGATCATAGTGCACTACAGCCTCGAACCCCTGGCTTCAAGTGATCCTCCTGCCTCAGCCCCCGGAGTAGCTGGGACTATCGGCAGGTATCACCACACCCCATTTACAAATAATTTTTAAAGAGCAAAAATAAAAGTGAAAAGTATGAACCCTTTAAATCAGCTGCCATCCTAAAGTGAGGTGGCAACATACACTCTCTGATCTGAGTGATGGACAAAGAAACAGATCCTCCTCCTCCTCCAATGCCATATTTGAGAGAAATTACAGGGGTGGCTTTAAGGAGTCCAACAGGTTAAGTCTTGCCTGGAAGAACCCTGTCTCATGGCCATGGCGGTCCTTCTATCTTTAAATCCATCCACAGCATGTGTCATGGGCGTTTGCCTGAGCAGGGTGAACTGTAAGGAAGCAAGGGTTAGGACAAAGGCCATGTGCTGCCTTTCAAGAACTCTCCCCACCTGAGATGCTATTGACTACACCAGCATCACATCCACTACCACTGCAGTTTGCTTGGGGCTGTGATGCCAGCACATGCTCTGGAGAGCGCATGGCAGGACAGACACTGAAGAGTACTCAGGTGCACAGATCAAAATGAACAGGAAAGCTCACTTTGTCATAACAAGCAATACTACTGCATGCAAAGTGGATCACTGGAAATCGTCAGTGCCGTCATTCCTTCCCTGGGGAAGCTGACAGACTCTGATCCCATCGGGTCTGCAGAGCTCAGCAGAGAGGCACACACTTGGGCCTGGATACATGACAGATCGAAGTCTCACTTGAGCTCTGCAGGACAGAGTGTCCAAGAGCAGCACAGGGGTCACAGCCTTACCTCTGGGACTGGCATGAAGGTGAATAGGACGGTGGTGTGTAAAGCGCTTAGCCCAATGCTCAGATCTAGTAAGTGCCCAGGAGGTATCAGTTCTCACCAACAGTGGGCTGCGGGATGAGGAGCAACTGCCCTGACTCCATAATCTAAGGGTAAAATCATCAGCTGGACGAGTATTAGACAGGAAAAGTCAACCCCACAGCAGGAGAAACACATGCTGGATACGAGGCGGCCTATTTCCTGACTGTGTGAGGTCTTTCCCTCACATGGATGCTTTTATTTATTTATTTATTTTTTATTATTTTGAGACAGGGTCTCGCTCTGTCACCTAGGCTGGAGTGCGGTGGCATGATCACCACTCACTGCAGTGGTGACCTCCTGGGCTCAAGCAATCCTCACCCCTCAGCCTGTCAAGTAGCTGGGACCACAGGCATGCACCATCACACCCAGATAAATTTTTTATTTTTGTAGAGATGGGGTCTCCCCATGTTGCCCAGGCTGGTCTCAAACTCCTGGGCTCAAGTGATCCTCCTGCCTCAGCCTCCCAAAGTGCTAGGATTACAGGTGTGAGCCACTGGGCCCAAACACACACACATGCTTTTAAAGAGAATCTCCACCTAACATGTGTGTATCCCCCCAAAATGGCCCAGAAATGTGAAGGTATGAGCTCCTATCAGGGGAGCGCCTCCTCTTGGTTCAGTCTGCCTTGGGTTTTTGAGCCTGCCTGCCTCTCCTACAGGTTAAAGCGGGAAGGAGTGTCACAGGACACATCCACCCTCACTGCTGAGTCACCAGCACAGCTTTCTCCTAGAAAGACCACACGGAATGGAGACACTGCTTTGGCTTCTCCAGGTCAGGTTTCAGCTGCTCAGAATGACAAGACATGTTCTTCCCTTACAATTTTAAACATGTCTCTACATTTCTTTTCTGTTTTTTTTCCTCTGTATCTATATATCTGTGTGTCTGTTTACTTACCTGTGATGCAATATAAATGCAGGTATTTATCTACTTATTTATCTACATTGGGCTTTGTCCACAATTCCTGGCTCACCACGCGTGCAGTCCTTGTTATAATGTTGGGGTGCTTTATGCCTCAGAAAACAGACTCTCGCTCCCTGCCCTTCTCGTGCACCCTTTGACCTGCCCAAAGCAGGATCTAATCTTCCCCAACCTTTCCATCAAGAAATCCTCCGCCCCCTTGAATGACTGACTGCAGGTCTTAAGATCCCCGTATTCCCGAAGGGTCCTGCGGCTCACCTGCGGGAAGGAATGTTACACAGAGAGGACAATGAGAATCTCAACAGGCAGACCTTGGGGCTTTCTCCTCAGTCGGTTAGGATTGGATCATAGGCTTTTTGTCCAATCACATTTCTACACAGATGTCAATCAGGCCTATCCAGTGAAGACTCCATAAAAGGCCCAAGAGGATGGAGCTTGGGGGACTTCCGGAAGGCCGAGGACATGGAGCTTCCTGGAGGGAGGTGCACCCAGGGAGGGCATGGAAGCTCTTCCATGCCCCTTTTCCCATACCTCGCCCTACACAGCTCTTCATGTGTATCCTTTGTAACACTGTTTATCATAAATGTAAACGTTTCCCTGAGCTCTGTGAGCCACTCTGGCAAATTAATGGAAGCCAAAGAGGGGGTCATGGGAACCGCAGCTTCAAGGCGGTTGGTCAGAAGTCTCTGACACTCGGACTCGTGACTGGTGTGTGGCGAGGGTGCAGTCTCGGGGACTGAGCCCTCAACCCATGGGATGTGACGCTACCTCCAGTTTGACAGCATCACAACTGAACTGAATCAGAGGCCATCCAGCTGGTGTCTGCTGCAGAAGTGACTGCTCGCTGGGTGTGTGGAAAACACCCCCCACACATGTGGTCACCGGAGTTTTCTGTGTTGGTTGCCGTGGCGTGAGAGCAGAGGAAAAGCAGTTTGTGTCTTCCTACTCACTACCTGTCTGGAGAGACTTTAAATCAAGAATCTCACAGCTGAGAATATGGCCACATTTTAGATATTCATCACTTGAGGGCAAAGCACGAAACAGGAAACAGGCAGGAAGAACTTTCCAGATTCCTGTCTGATGCCAATGCTAGCCTGAAGGAATACTGCAAGCAATGCAGGTAGCTGTGGCTGGAAGGATACTCGCCAGAGCTGCTCAGGAACTTTTCAGTGCCATTATTCTTCAGCAACTGTGGAAATGTAGATTTTAAACCGGTGGATGAACATGCCCTCAAAATCTACCTCGGCTGAGCCAATTTGAAACTGGGCCCTCTGGAAGGAGTCCAGGTTTCTTTATTGGTTCTTTTCCGTGTCATATGCAAATTTTTATTGAAACCATTTCCCTTTTATTAAAGGGCCATTGTAGAAAGAGCAGCTGTTGCCTGTCCACACGACCCAAGGTGCTGAAGGACTCACCACTGTGGGCCGTACTGTCTGGCAGGCACATCTGCTATTTCTTGTAGTGCGTGGCTTTCCAGGAGGCTCTGGTTAGAGCCTGCAGCAGCAGAGACCAGGCACACAGCCACTCTCACCCCTCCACTAAGATGGGCTGGGGCTCAGGGGGATCGAGCCCCAGGCCACCTTTTGTTCCCTTCTATGGGGGAAACAAGGTCTTTTCTGTTTGGGCCCTGTACTCACCTCCTGGTTCCAGGGAAAAGCCATACTTCTCAAAGATTCCGAACTTAAACCAATCAGCTGGTTCTCCTGAAGAAGCCCCACAACTCAACATGGTGCCCTCTTTTCTGGGCAGAGTCCTTCTGAGCTACCCCAAGTATAAAACCATATTTTGCTGTCTCTGTGTGATGCTTCTCTACCGGCCACCAGAGTCCTCTGCTGCATTCCTGCCTGGGGCTTCCACTCTTCCCCTCTGTCCTTAGTCCTCCCCTGATTTGGCTCTCAGCTCTATGACCACCCAGCAATGCTGTGACTGGGACAACCGTGGTCCCCCTGGGAATGTTGGAAGTCTGCGGAATTAGGGTCTCATGGTTTCCCCTGAAGCAGCTACAGAGCAGGTAGCCGGCCAAGTCCCCGCCTGCACTGTGCTCGCTTCCTCCCTGAACACGCCTCCACCTGCGCACGCGTGGCAGGAACGTGCGACATCATGAGCGTGTGGTTGCGGTAAGGCAGGGAGAAAATGTAATGGAGCAGTGGCTGCCTTGTCAAATCAAGCAGGAAAACGGGACGGCTGAGTCACCAGCACCATGGAGAACTGGGATTTACAGCGTATGCTTCTGGTGCAGATGTCCAACTCCCGCTTGCTGAAATAAAGTATAGGCTGACTTCCAGCCCACAGCGACTCATTCAGTCCTGGAGTCATACATCTGGTGAGGCGGCTGTCCAGCATCCCCAGCCTCCCAAAGCAGGTGGACAGAGTGCCCCACAGATGAGGGCGGCAGGATCAAGGCATGCCATGCCACTTCTGAAATTCATTGTATCATGAGAAACAAAGGCATGTGAGCAAAGAATGCAGTTCTCTACATCTAGGGTGTGGCCTAAATTCAAACGGTCCCCACGGTATGATTTTCCTGGTTCTGTGTGGAAAAATTCAACACGTTTTGGATTCTTTATTGTTTTTTAAAAGAGGAATGTGCAACCAGAATGAAGCGAATGGTACCCTGTGCCAGACGGAGGGCCCGTAAAAGTCCCAAGACCCAAACCCTTAATTTTCATTCCCTTTTTAATAAATTGAACCAAAAAGTTATCACCTTCTAGTCTGTGAGCAGTGGCTCATGCCTGTAATCCCAGCACTTTGGGAGGTCAAAGTGGGTGGATCACTTGAGGTCAGGAGTTCAAGACCAGCCTGGCCAACATGGTGAAACCCCATCTCTACTAAAAATACAAAAAATTAGCCAGGCATGGTGGCAGGTGCCTGTAATCCCAGCTACTCAGGAGGCTGAGGCAAGAGAATCACTGAAACCCAGGAGGTGGAGGTTGTAGTGAGCTGAGATTGTGCCACTGCATTCCAGCCTGGGTGACAGAGGGAGAGTCTATCTCAAATAAAAATTACCACTTTCTAATATGAAAATAATTTTCCTTTAACTGAGGTAGGAGGATCGCTTGAGGCCAGGAGGTCAAGGCTGTAGTGAGCCATGATCACCCCATTGCACTCCAGCCTGCATAACAGAGCAAGACCCTGTCTCAAAAATAAATAAAATAAGATGAAAGAGAATGGTGACTATTTAAACTAATTTGACATTGGATCCCATTAGAAACAGCAAAGAGACCTTTGTGGAATGGCTCAAGGTTAGAACACAGAACTAACCACAGAGGGCTTACTAATATCGCCTCAAATTCCACTGTCCTGAGTGAAAGCTGAACACAAACGCCCTCAGACACGTGGTGCACGGTCTGGGCTGGGGTAGGATGGTGTGGTCTGGATGCCTCCCCCTGCCTAGACACGTGCACGCTATCATTTGGAATGGGCTCTCCTACCTTCTTCACCGACAGGTCATGGTCCAAGTCATTTCCCGAATCCTCTTCGCACTCCTGCTGCTCCTGCAGGTCCTTCATCTTGATCAGCAGTTCCGCCTTGGGGGCCGATGTGCTGTAGTAGGTGGAATTGGTGGCCAGGGACACGGCCACAGGCACACAGGGCTCCTCTTTCCTGGGTAGAGGCATGGGAACTTCAATGAGCTGGGACTGTGCATGCAAACAGCCCTCCTGCCCCACCCCCTGGGTTGTGACAAATCAATGCTGGTGCTCACAAAAGGACACCAGCCAGGAAGATGAGACAGCCAAAGGGGGAAAAACAGGTGACAAGGTTCAAACTGAAAACAATCAACCTTGCCAAATGGACACTCATAAGTGTGTGAAACAGTTTTTTAAAAAAGCGAAAACTCAAATAAGCAGGAACGCCTAAAAATCTTCACCACAGAGGTGAGAGCACAGATGACCTCCGCCCGGAGCCTCGGTCCATGAGGACAAGGACATGTGTGACGTTATCTACAAACATCAACCCTTCTCCCTTCCTCCCAGCAGCCCTGTTGGCACTGCCCTGCCTGGGTCCACTTGGTCCAGCTGCTCCTCCTTGGCTGCGTGTCATGCTCACTCCACCTTCCTACCCATGAATGATGCTGTGCTGGCAGAACACATGTCAGCAGCAGGGAAGACGCCACCATGAATGCCTTTGTGGTCGAGTGGCTTAAGGAGATACGCCAAAAGTGCTATTTACAAAACCAATTAAAATATATTCGTCAGGCAGGTGTAAATTGTCACAATTTTTTTAAATTTCTATTTCAAGAGATGGGGTCTTGCTCTGTTGCCCACACTGGAGTGCAGTGGCGCCATCATAGCTCACTGCAGCCTCCAACTCCTGGGCTCAAGTGATCCTTTCACCTCAGCCTCTCGAGTAGCTGGGACTACAGGTGTCTGCCACCATGCCTGGCTAATTTTTTGTATTTTTTTTGTAGAGACAGGCTTTTTCCATGTTGCCCAGGCTGGTATTGAGTTCATGGGTTCAAATGATCTGCCTACCTTGGTCTCCCAAAGTGCTGGGATTATAGGTGTGCACCACTGTGCCTGGCCAAATTGTAATACTTTTTTTTAATGCAGATGTAAAAAATTTTAAATAAATTTAAAAAAATTTCATAAAGAAACACATATATTCCACCTAAGCCTTCATTCTCATGCTGGCACTAGGGATGCATGGGAGCTGTTTGATTCTCTGTGGTGGGGCCTCCTGTGCTCTGGAGGATGTTGAGCAGCATCTCTGGGCTCCACCCACCAGATGCCCAGAGCACCCCTCCCCACAGAGACATTGTCAATTGTCCCCCAGGGTAGACAACGGCCCCCACTGAGAACAGCTGTCTTATAAGAAAGGAGACCTGTGGGCATCGTCAGAAATCCTGCTGGCCTCAGGCCAAGGCAGCTTGGTGGCCTGCAGTGTGTATTTTCATCTTTTCACGTCAGGCCCAAAGTCATCATTCCCTGGGATGGGGCTATTAACCCTCCATTTCTCTTTCAGGAGGCTCACAAAAAAGCCAAAAAGTGCTAAGCATCAAGGAGCCCATATGAAAATCTGTCTTTCCCAAAGGCAAGCATGAAAACCGAATAATAGACATGCCCCCTTTTCCCTTCACAAGCCTAAGAGATGCCAGGCAGAGTCATGCCCAAGCTGGGAGGCCACGTCTACTCACCTCTCCTCTGTGCTTCTAGGAGAGGGGATTTTGGGGAGCAGCTTCCTCCGCTGCTGGGCTTCTTCCAGGAGGTGCTCGTCTTTGGGGAAAATGCCTTCCATCAAGTCCATAGTGGTTTTTATCTTTACACTGGGATCCAGGATGTCGGCCAGGGACTTATCCTTCCCCACGATCTCCCTGGCCAGCTCCTCCGACTTCAGGTCTTCCTCGGTCTTCTCTTTGGCCTTCATGTAGCTGAGCCCCGGAGGGGAAGCACAGCGGTCTTTCTCAGGGGGTGCCTGGGTGCTTGGGGGCTGGGGCTCGGCTGACTGGGCCCTGTGGGGGGCCTCAGGCTCAGTGCCCTGCCGCGTGTACAGGCAGAAGCGGGAGTAGAACTGCTCAGATGTGCTCAGCGTCTTGATCTGGTCTTTCTCCAGTCCCCGGGGCAGGGCGGGAGGCTCAGCGGGGCGCGCCAGGCTCTGGCGGCTCTCCTTCTCCGGCTGGCTCTCTGAGTGCACAATCTTGATGGGCACCATCTTCACCGTGGTGTTGCTGTCTATCACCCGCTCGATTCTGGAAGAAGAACCGTCTGCTGAAATCGCAAAGCATGCTCTAGCCACAGACCCTGATTGACACATCCCCTCCGGATGGGAACCTAACGTGAAGGTGCTAGTCGGGAACCTGACTCGAAGGCGCCAGTAAGGCGCCAGTGAGCCACCCGACTTGAAGAAGCCTCCATGATCCCACATCCTGGACAAGGCAGAGGCCTCAAGAAGCTCCCTCTGACTCCTACCTCCGCCTCCTGACCCCAGCATCCTTTCCATGCTCAAACTGCCAATGCCATCCCCAAGGCATCCCAGGGCGTCCTCCAGGGGTTTGCAGAGGGCTGTGAGGACTGTTTAATACCATTTGTCATTCTTCCAATGATAATGCAAACTTTAACAAGCCCTGTTAGATCAAATGTCCTTTTGCAGGGGAAGCCTGCAGTGGATGGGCATTTTCCAGGATTCCCATCAGTCCTTAGGCTGGTGCAGGCCTGCGGGCTCCCCTGTGGTTCTCAGGGCCTGGGGAGAGCTCCTCTCCAGAGGGGCTGTGCTTGGAGTCGGGCCAGAGCTCCCACTGGCCCACTCGGGAGAAGCTCCCATGCCATGTGCAGGGCAGCCCACCCTACACTGTCCTTGTACCCCCCCACCCCTCTGTGCTTCAAACTAGCGCTGCACACATTTGCACACCAGTGAGACAGGATCTCACGGTAAGCAGGGAATCATCAGTTCTGTATTACTCTAAGTCACTCCCAAAGGGCACAGATATGCTTTTTTTTTTTTTTTTTTCTTCAAAGTTTCAGCCAGATGTGGTGGCCTGTAATCCCAGCACTTTGGGAGGCTGAGGTGGGTGGGTCACTTGAGGTCAGGAGTTCGAGACCAGCCTGGCCAACATGGCAAAACCCCGTCTCTACTAAAAATACAAAAATTAGCTGGGTGTGGTGGTGGGCACCTGTAATCCCAGCTACTCGGGAGGCCGAAGCATGAGAATCGCTTGAACCTGGGAGGCAGAAGTTGCAGGGAGCTGAGATTACATCACTGCACTCCAGCCTGGACAACAGAGCAAGACTCCATCTCAAAAAAAAAAAAAACAAACAAAAGTTTCTGGGTGAAAGGGCTAGAGAGGCACCTAAAGCACCCCTGGAGGGCTGCTGGAGGGCTGGGGGAAAGAGAACAAGAGGAACAAGCCCGGCAATGCCGTGGTCCCTCATCTGGGGCAGCCCCGCACCAGCTGCTCTCAGTGGCACCAGGCTGGACCACACTAACCAGGGCTGTCAAGAGCTTTTCAGAGCACTGGAGAAGCAGCCCCATCTACTAGTGGTCAGGAAGGAAGCAAAAAGGAACAGGCCAAACTCCACAACCCCAAATTAGGATGTGTTTCTAATGAAGTCAACCCAAAACTGCTCCTACGACATTACACAAATGAACCCAGTTTTCCACAGCATGAGGGCAGCCATGATGCTCTAAATGTAATGCTGTTTTTCTTTCACTGGTGACTGGGAATGCAGGAGGGCTCTTTCCCTATCCACAAGGGAGTGGTGCTCAGGCTGAGATGAACTGTGTATTTTCCTCCCTCTCTCCAGGGTCCATTAACATCTTATGTGTTTTATCTAGGGACTCACAGACAGTCCTCACAACTGCTTCCTCGTGAAGAAAATTTACAAAGTGAGTCCTCACAACTGCTTCCTCGTGAAGAAAATTTACAAAGTCTAAATGTGAAAAATATTGCTTAGGTAGGTCAAACTTATGAAGGAAAACCCCAGCCAGGTGCAGTGGCTCACGCCTGGAATCCCAGCACTGTGGGAGAATCAGGTGCGAGGACTGCTTGAGCCCAGGAGTTTCAGACCAGCCCAGGTAACATAGTGAGACCCCCACCTTTCTGTTACAATAATAATAATAAATGGAGGAGGAAAACCTGGCCACCTTATCCAAGCAGCAGCAAACACAGAAGCCTCTGCACTCCCTCATCGTCCCAGAAGCTCTGCTCACCTAGTACTGACTTTCATATCAGCCTGTGCTGATGTGCTGATGTGCAAGTATCCCCCTTTTGTGCAGAAATTTGATGTGCCCAATAGAAAAAAATTAAACGACATAAACAAATCTCCCTTCACAGGTTGTAAAATGCTGGGAAAGAGGCCAGGCACAGTGGCTCATGCCTGTAGTCAGGAGTTCGAGACCAGACTGGCCAACATGGCGAAACCCTGTCTCTACTAAAGATACAAAAATTAGCCAGGTGTGGTGGTGCAGGCCTGTACTCCCAGCTACTTGGGAGGCTGAGTCAGGAGAATCGCTTGAACCTGGGTAGCGGAGGTTACCGTGAGCCCAGATCACATCACTGCACTCCAGCCTGGGTGATAGAGCAACACTCTGTCTCAATCAATCAATCAACCAAATCAATATGTAGATTTCAACATACTCCTCAAATGTAGTATGTTGAAATCTAACCCCCAAGGTGATGGTGTTAGGAGGTGGGGACTTAAGGAGCTGCTGAGCTCATGACGGGGGAGCCTCATGAAGGGGATGAGTGCTCTTAGAAAAGGGATCTCAAAGAGTCCCTTTGCCCCTTCTGCCATGTGAGCACACAGTGAGAAGAAGCCATCTGAGACAGGAATGGCTCTTCACCAGACACCAAATCTGCCATGCCTTAATCTTGAACTCCTAGCCTCCACAACTGTGAGACACAAATTTCTCCTGTTAATGAGCAGTGCAGTCCTTGAGATCTTATTACAGCAGCCTGAAAGGAGTAAGACACTTTCCTTTCAGAACCTTACAATGTCACCAATTGAAAGGATAGTTGAGTGATCTCCAGAAACATTTGAAATGATGCAAAGCCCAGTTTTGGCCCACAGATACAGCTGTGGTTACAATGTCACAGCTGGAGATACAGGATCTGTATCAGTCATACGCTTTCTCCGCTTTCTCTGCTGAGTTGTTCAGAAGCTAAGAAAAAAAATGACTTGACACTCTAGAGCAGTGAGGGCCCGGAGAACTTTCCGCGGCGAGAATACCTGTTATCTGACTGAGCACCTGCATTCATTGTCGTGGTTTCCTTCCTCCCTCCCTCTTTTTTTTTTTTTTTTTTTTTTTTAAGAGGATTCTCACTATGTTGCCAGTCTGGAGTACAGTGGCATGACCTAGGCTCACTGCAACCTCTGCCTCCTGGGTTCAAGTGATTCTCCTGTCTCAGCCTCCCAAGTAGCTGGGACTACAGGCATGCGCCACCATGCCCAGCTAAGTTTTGTATATTTAGTAGAGACAGGGTTTCACCATGTTGGCCAGGATGGTCTCGATCTCATGATCTGCCCACCTTGGTCTCCCAAAGTGCTCGGATTATAAGTGTGAGCCACCACACCCGGCTGATTGGGTTTTCTTTGCCCCACGTTTACACAGCACAAGCGACAGTGGGTCCTGTGCTGGGCATGCGGCTCTATAGCAGGGTACAATTCTGCTTTAATCTGTGTTAGTCATCATGACCAGTGAAAAACAACTGAAGATATTTACTTTGGCAAATGGTGACACACTAGTTCTCTTCAAATATTTAAAAAATTGTTATGTGGAAGAAGTATTAAATGCAAGCCAGGGAGGTGGATTTTAATTCAATCACAGCTGGAACTTTCTGAAATAAGGA
>CAUYLZ010002228.1:0-11167 GCA_963573645.1 Pithecia hirsuta
ACTGTTTTGTTCAGAGTTGCCATTTCCAAAAGCCTATTCACAACATTAAATGAGATCTTTCTGCACTGTTATACTCCCCCTGCTTCTCTAGCAGCTCCTCAATCTTCTCCATCTCATTCTCTTCTTGGGTCCATTTTTAAAATGTTAGCTCCAAGTACTCCATTGTGGTCTCTATATTTCAGTCTATGCATTTTCCCTGGCTGACCACATTTACACAGTCAGCCTCATTTTCCTCCTCATGAATGACCCACAAGTGCCAGGCTCAGCCAAGACCCCTTCCAGGTGCAGACCTGAGTTCTGCCTGCCTCTGGGACAGCTCCCTCTGGGTGCATCAGCAATTACCCCCTCCACGATCTGCTCAGAGCCCTTGCGTCCTCCTTTGTCTGTCATTAGAATCACTAAGCCTGTGGTCACTCAGGTCAGAAACCCAAGAGAGCTGCTTACCTCTTGGGATGTGAGAATCCTACTTTCCTCAGAGGGTTGTTGTGGGACTAAAATGAGATAAGCAATACAAATGAATTTAATATATCATCTAGCTTTTAGTAGGTATTCAGAATAGATTTTTTTTCTTTTTCTCTCTTAAAAATTGTCATGAAAGTTCATTGAGTCAGAGATTAGTTACAGATGGGAGATTTCAGACATGACTTCAGTAAAAAATCAAACAAAATTACAATATTTAAATAACAAATCAGGAACAAGAACTGTCTCTCTGCAACACATGAATTAACAAAGTGATTCTACAACATCTCCATTACTGATGCTTAGAATCTGTGGTATTGGAGGACAGGAATTGTATTTTCTACTTTGTAGACAAGGAAACTGTGCTTCTGGTGGATTCTGTAACTTCGCCAAAATCACCCAGCTGGCCAGTCACAGAGCTGGGACTGAAATAATCAGAAAGATCAGAATCCAGTTTTAAAGAGTGTATTCACATGAAAAGCTGGGAATGGCCATCTGGAAAACACAGACATCAGAGAGTGAGGTCAGTTCTCTGAAGTTAAGATTTTGCCTATAAAGAAAGAAAACAAAAAATTTAACAGGATTACAACATTTTCTATATAAGGCTGGTTTATGAGTTACAACAATTTAATTTGTTACAGTTTTTCTTTTCTGTGCAACTTGTTTTTATTTCCTTTCCAATTTTAAGGAGTATATTTAACATTCCAGTACACCAGAGGTCCCCAAGACCTGGGCCACAGACAGTCTGTGGCCTGTAAGGAACTGGTCCACTCAGAGGAGGTGAGCAGTGGGCGGGCAAGCCTTACCATCTGAGCTCTGCCTTCTGTCAGGTCAGTGGTGGCATTAGATTCTCACAGGAGAACAAACGCTATTGTGAACTGTGCATGTGAGTCATCTAGGTTGCATACTCCTTGTGGAACAGTTTCATCTCAAAACCATCCCTCCTGCTCTACCCCCATCCATGAAATAATTATCTTCTGTGAAACTGGTCCCTGGTGTCAAAAAGGTTGGGACTGCTAGATTAGATAATGTGACAGCCATGAAGTCTTTGCATGAGAGGAAAGTTACTCTATAACAAAGATCAACAATAAGAGGGTAGGGGTCTTCCCTTCCATGGTACCCTTTAGACATTTACATTTTACAAGACAATATAGGTAAGGGAGGAGGCTAATCTATATTAAGAGAAACAAAGTTTACAGCTGCTATGTTATAGCTGCCTATGTTACAGCTACCTATCACTTGACTCAGACCCTATAATCTTATTCCTTTAAGGCTCAAAATAATTTAAAGTTCCAACAGCTTAGAGTTGGAATTATTTCACTCCTACCAAGTGTGTGTTCCTTCTGTTTCTTGTGGCCTGCCAATAACAAGGTAGGTAATGTCTCTCTAACAAGGTAGTCATTGCCCAGTTGGACGGATTGACAGGCGACCATCCATTTCTGAGTTCAGAGCAGCAGGCAGTGGCTGAATTAAGAGGGTCTAATCACCATAAAAGTCCTTGGTGAGGTTGAAACTTATGATAGTTTTTAAGACAGGGACATAGATTTGGGAGAAAAGTGGCAGGGGCTTGCTAAGCCTGTGATGTGACACATAGAATGAAATAGATGAAGGAGTAGCTTTGGGAATACACATCTGCCAGACACATGATGTAGATTATTTTGCCTATCTATAAGTGATTATTTCTAGAAGAGTGAGTACAATGCAGTGCCAGGTGCCAATGCAATTCAAATAAACTAAGTTCACCATTTTATAGTCAGTGAAGTGGAATCACATACGTGATCTGATGTGGGCCTTTCAACCACCCTTTGATATTTGAATTATTGTTATTCCTCTTTTATAGGTCAGGAAAGTACAAATCTCAGAGTAGAGAATTTGTAAAAGGTCATGTTCCAAGGTCAACTAGCAGAGAGATAAGACAAAAATCTAAGGCTATAGGCCTAAAATCTCTTTAACTTGTTTGCCATGCTACATCTGGGTCTTAACCCTAGTTCTCATCTTGGGCAGAGGCCTGAACTTAGGTCTCTCACAAATGTAGATACCAATAACCACTCTACGTACCTAATGCCATTGTTTGTGAAATCCAGATTGGTGATATACATAAAAGTGCTCTGTAGAATCCAATGTAATATTATAGACCTGGAGAGTATCTGTATCAATTAGTTCCCATTTCTGCTGTCTTTCTGCTCCATGACTTTCAGCCTTATCTCAGGGCGGGAGGTACCATTTTCTTTGCTGGCAATACAAGGCTGGTCAAATCAGTGAGCCGAGCCTTCTTCGGCCATCAGTACAATGTGTGCTCCATTCCTGCACATGAGGCTCTGGGCTGTTTGTAGTGCTGCCCTCGTATTATGGACGTCAGAATGTCAGTGTGAGATGCGAGATCTCACAGGGCGAGCTCCTCTTTTGCAGAGGAGGGGACACAGGATTGCAGTAGTAAAGTACAACATGCCCAAGGTCACACAGATGGTTAACGGAAAAGTCACTTCTAATAAACCATCTGTGATTTTCTTTTTGAGGCCTTTAGCCTCTCTTTAGGCCCTTTCTGTCCATGTCTCTGTATTCAAACAAAGGGAAAAAAAGGGCCTTCTCAGCCCCCTTATTCTACTTTCTGCCGTGAGGTCTAGCTCCAGAAAGGGAGGTGTGGGGAGGGAATGCAAATTAATCCTATCGCTTCTTGAGAGAGTGAACTGGCTAAGGGTGATTTTGTTTTGTTGGTATCAGCACTTTGGCAAATGTAATTGGCTTCTGATTGCTTCTGTGAAAGGAGAAGACTAAAGGGAGAAAAAAGAGAAAAGAGGTGAGACAGGATGCTGACGCTGGAAAGGAATAGGTGACAGTGACAACAGCAATAATAACAACACCAACATTTGTTGAGCACTCAGTATGTACCTAGATGTGTGCTACAACATTTTAATTAATCCTTGTGAAATCACTATTGTTATATTTCCAAAAAAAAGAAAAAGGTTGAGTCTACATGAGGTTCAGTGACTTTGGATAGCATGACAAAATAGGAAAAGGATAGGTGGAATGTGAACCTTGACCATGCAGTGGCAGAGATTTTGTGCCTGGGCATGATGCTACACTGAGGATAGGATAGTGAGAAGCATTTCTGTTGGGGTGTCAGGATTCTCAGATAATCAATACATCCTTAATGTCTCGGTAGTCTACCCCTAACAGGTAGTACACCCCTCCAGGGTACTACTAACAGGGAGTGCTACAGGTAACTACCTGCTGGGGATAAAGGTAGCCTAATAGAGGGTGATTCAGAGGCCTCAGTTATGCATTCATTCATTCAACAGGCATTATGCTATTGGGTTAGAGATTTTAAGTAAGTGAAATAGTGCTCCTACCCATACTTGGGATTTCTTGTTCTTTGGCCTTTTGCCTTGGCAGGTGGAATTCTAAGATGGCCTCATTGACTCTCACCCTTATTTCCTCCCCTTAAAGTAGTATGAGTAGAATCTGAAAATGTGATGAATGTGAGATTAGAGAGGGAACAGAGTTGACACTGAGTATGCTTAAGATTTTTGATTGTGAAAAGATGAGAAGAGAAAGGGTGATCACTGCGAGTGGGGACATCAGATACAGGGTACGTCTAGAGATACAGAAGAGAGAGGGAATTTCATGAAACAAAATCCCATAAAAATAGCAGATGAGGTGGTTACCATGGGATGGGCATAAACACAAGATAACCCAGAAACAGAAGTCTTACTGCTTTGTCTATATTCTTTCTACTAAGTAGGAATGAAACGAGGGAGAATCTCATTTACGTAAAGAGAATGGGACATTGTAAGCTTTGTCATAAAATCTGAAGGTTTAATGTTGATGCACATATTCATATACCTGCCACCCTTTAGCCTCTAATAGAGCCTTAACTTGAGGGTATGTGCCTAGTAGACATTCAAACTCCTCAAAGTATTATAGTTTCTGGATTTTCTTCTAAGCGTATTGTAAAATCGTACTTCTCTCTTCCTTTGCATTTAGGCATGGCTGTAGGAGTTGCTTTGCCCAGTTAAATGCCAGGCTGTCTCTTCCGAGAGAACACCTTAGATCCAGTTCTCAATTGCTATGTTGTCTTCTCCTCTGCCACAACAATCTGCAGTGATTTAGAGGGGGCTATTCTGCCAGCCTGGGAAGTGAAAAGAGAACAACCCAGTAAAATTTCCAGCTGATCCATAAAGAGTATTTCATGACAGTAAGAAACACACCTTTCTTATTTTAACATATCAGGCTTTGGGAATTGATTGTTACTGCAGCATAATCTAGGTCATCCTGACAAAAGCAAAACACAAGGAAAAAAAAAAAAAACATTTGGCTCCCCGTTATCGAGATATTTCCCAAGTGGATGAATGAGACCATGCCATGTGTCATGGACCATTAGAACAACAACTAAAACTGCCAACACAACAGTAAAAACAGCAGCAGCAAACACAGTAGTGTCTCCATGAGTAGCCCTCTGTGCTTGCCTGGCAATTATAGTCACGGGGAGGGTTGTGCTGGCTTTTCTAAGAATTCACTGCTCTCTAGAAGCGGGGACTCTCCATCCACATTTCCCATATCGTTTTTCCACAGCTTGTCCTTAGGGTGAAAGAACAAGGGCTTTTATAACACATTCCATTGGCTGGGTTTATGATGCTCTGTCTCACTCCCTCTGCCCTGAAGTAAAGCTGAATTATAAAATAGGGCCAGTCTTATCTTGGGCAGCCATGCAACAACGGTATCTGGAGGTGAGTGTTGAAATATGTCTTGGGGCTTTGGGAAATGTTTTCAATTCAACATTCTGTGATCCTTGTCCAAAGATTCTTGATAGCATCCTTTAGGAGTCACTGAATACAATCAGCACACACACACACAACAAAACAAAATATTTGCATTCAGATGCCTTAAACTAACAAGGAAAGAAGCAAATATCTAGAAAATATTTTGTAGACTAAGTAAAAATATGACTGTAATCACATGTATATATAATATATAACAATAATGTAGTCGTGTACATTCATAGCTAGTTATATGTATTAGGACTCAGAATCTTTAAGAACATTGCCCATGTGTCAGAAGATCTGGGTTTTAGTCCAAGCTCATCATTAACCAGGAAACCGAATGACTTGGCTTTCTTTGCATTCCCTACTTATACAATAAAAGCATTGCACATAGAAACTAATTGTTCTCTGAGGGCTCTTACAACTCATATTCTGGGATTTTATTTAGTATGATGCCACAACCTCATCTAATCATAACAACAATAACTAACATTTCAGTTCCAACAGCTATGGTGGATTGTTGGCAAAAATAGGGACAATTATTCCCTTTCCTTTGTCATATGAGCTTATAGTTCTATCAAGTGGTAGAATCTAAGCTGGCTTTGTGATTTCCTATGACCAATAAAATAAGGCAGAAGTGATGTTGTACCAGTTATAAGCCTATGTCTCAAGAGTGGTGCATGCTCCCTCTTGTTCTTTTGGAACACTGCTTTTACCTTATGGACAAGTTCAAGGTGGGCTACTGAAAGATCTGAGACATATGGCCCGTTCAATCTCCATCACCCTAGCCAATAGTTATCCAACTGCCAGACAATGTGAATGAGAGCACCCTAGGGAAACCACCCCCCAGCCAATCCACTGGCTGACCTTGGACTCATGAACCAATCTCACTGAGGTCTACCAAGAATAGTTCTGATCAGCAGAGCCATCCAGGTGACCCATAGACTCATAAGCAATAAGACATTGTTGTTTTAAGCTATAAGTTTTAGGGTTGTTTGTTACATAGATGTAGTAATAGATAATTTATACAACATGTCAAAAGTTAACTCATTTAATCCTTACTTACAACAAACCAGTTAAAGAGGTATTACTACTATTATTATTATTTTACTCATTCTACAGAGGAAGAAACAGAGGCAATTTACTTGCCATACTAGTGAGAAGATCAGCTGCAATTTTAACTCAGGCTGTCCTGCTTTACAATCTCCATTTTTCCTATGATAAGCACACACTAGTAAACAATTTCTGCTAATGGTAAGAAATATCATCCACCCACATACACCTGTCTGCCAACCCATACCTCCATGTAAAAGTGAAATAAAACATATATAAAAATTGCACAGTTTACATTCACATTACGCGTCTTCATCCTCATTGTCTTTGAGTTATGGGTGCCAATAATAATTTGACTTATCATCTCTAAGGATAGTCTTTAAAAATCTTCCTTACTCTCATTTATTTCAAAAACGTTCTCAAGAGCAGCAGAAATAAATTCCTTCTCACCCAGAGAAGTTTTCTTCCAGAGACCTGGAATCTGAGGAGTCACCCTTTCAATGGAACTCGCCTTCACTCACCCTCACCTCATTAAATGTTGCACTTCTTAAAGATGTTTCATAGGCCGGGCATGGTGGGTCATGCCTGTAATCCCACCACTTTTGGAGGTCGAGGCAAGCAGATCAGGAGGCCAGGAGATCGACCCCATCCTGTGAAAACCCATCTCTACTAAAAATACAAAAAAGTAGCCCAGCATGGTGGCACACACCTGCAGTCCCAGCTACTCAGGAGGCTGAGGCAGGAGAATCACTTGAACCTGGGAGGCAGAGGTTGCAGTGAGCTGAGATTGTGCCACTGTACTCCAGACTGGGAGACAGAACAAGACTTTGTCTCAAAAACAAACAAACAAACAAAAAGCATGTTTTATAGACATTTCTACCAACTGCTGTTAAAGGCAGGGACAAAAGAGATGATTTCAGTGGGTGTTTCTGGCCATAGTCCAAAGTAATCCTTTGTGTATGTTGCATTGTATAGCAGATTACCACAATAACAAATCTGTATAATTTCATTATTTCCATGGGGCTAAAATCCAGGTACACCTTATCTGGGGTCACTGGGTCTCTTACAATCAAAGGGTCAGCCAGGGTTGCAATCATCTCAAGACTTGAATACAAAAGAATACGCTTCCGAGTTCATGCATCTAGTCATTTGCAGGGTTCAGTCCTTGTGGGTAGTCTGACTGAGGGCTTTAGTTCTTTGCTGGCTGTTTCTGACCAGGTAGTCATCTCAGTAGGGCAGCTGACAACATGAAAACTGGCTTCATCAGTGGGATTCAATGAGAAGAAAGAGAGAGAGCATGAGAGTTTCTAGTTTTTTTCTAACCCAAACTTGCAAATTTATTTCTATTACTTTTGCTGTATTCTACTTTATTCTCTCTTTTATATATATATATATATATATAGATTTATGGGGTACGAGTGGAATTTGACACATTGATATATTTTGTTGTGGTGAAGTCAAGGCTTGCAGTAGAGCAAAGCACATTGAACTCAGCAAATGACCTCGCATCATGACCCTCCTCCCACCCCCGTACCCCTCTGAGTTTTTATTGTCCATCATTCTACTCTTTGTTTCCATGTTTACACATTCTTTAGCTCCCACTTACAAGTGAGAATATTTGGTAATTTTTCTTCTCTGTCAGAGTTGTTTCACTTATGATTTTGGCCTTCAGTTCCATCCATGTTGCTACAAAAGATATTCTTTCTTTTTCCATGAATGAATAGTACTTAACTGTGTATTTATAACTCATTTTATCTAATCTTCCATCGATGAATACTTAGATTGATTCTGTATCTTTGTTATTGGTAATTGTGCTCTGGTATATATACCAGTGCAGGTATCTTTTTGATATGATTTTTTTTCGCTTTGGGTGGATACTTAGTAGTAGACTTGTTAGATTGTATGGTAGTTCTATTTTTAGTTGTTTCAGAGATAGTCATGCTATTTTCCATAGATGTTGTACTAATTTACATTCCCACCAACTGTGTATAAGAGCTCCCTTTTCTCCAAATTTTCACCAAATCTGTTATTTTTTGTCTTTTTAATAATAGCCATTCTGATTGGTGTAAGATGGTATCTCCTTGTGATTTTAATTTGCATTTCTCTGAGAATTCGTGATGTTAAACATCTTTTTGTATTCTTCTTAGCCATTTGTATTATTTTAAAAAGTGTCTATTCACATCTTTAGCCAGCTTTTTAATGAGATTACTTGGGTTTGTTGTTGTTGTTGTTGTTGTTGGGTTGTTTGAGTTTTTAAAAATCTGCATATTAGACCTATATTAATCCATTCCCACATTGCTATAAGGAAATATCTGAGACTGGGTAATTTATAAAGCAAAGAAGTTTAATTGGCTCACAGTTCAGCAGGCTGTAAAAGAAGCAAGATGCTGGCATCTTCTTGGCTTCTGGGGAGGCCTCAGGAAACTCCCGGTGGAAGGTGAAATGAGAGAGTCACTTCACATAGATGAATCAAGAGGAAGGGTTAGGGGTAGGTGTTGCATACTAAGATGACCAGATCTCATTATAACTCACAATCATAAGGACAGTGCAAAGGGGATGATATTAAATTATTCATGAGGAATCATCCCCATGACCAAATCACCTTCCACCAGGCCCCACCTCCAACATTGAGGATTACATTGTGACATGAGATTTGGGCAGAGACACAGGTGTAAATCATATAAAGACATTTGTTGTATGTATAGATTGCAAATATTTTCTCTCATTCCGCAGGTTGTCTGTTGACTCTATTATTTTTCTGTGACTACGGTTAGCATACACTCAGGGAATGAGATATGCTTAAGGATGTAAATACCAGGAGGTGTAGATCATTCAGGGCCATCTTAGAAGTCTGTCTATTACAGCTTGCAAGCCAGATACATCTTTGAAGCTTTGTGTTTTATCTTTAAAATGTATGAATGTTTACATTGTATGCCAAATTATTATGTTGACACTCATTTTAACAGAAGGATAATATCTGAATTATTTATTATCTGGAGATGATGCATATTGTCTATTCTATAACTTTCAGTATGCCAGGTCGCAGGCATAAGCTCTGGTTGGAGAAGCATTGCCTGGGTCATTTTCTTATATTTTCAATTCAAATCGATCTCATTTTTAAAAAGGAGAAAAATAAGACCAAAAGGGGACAGTGACTTTCCCATGGCCACCACTCTCCAAGTCAATGACCAAGTTGAAACTATATCCTGGGACTCTGGGTTTGGGGCCAGAATAGTATTTTCAAGACCTTGCTTTAGTTGCGTCTCAACCACACCTTCTAGCATTTAGCACACACTGCATTTGACATTCTCTAACCATGCATGCCACATGTGGCTTATTCTCCCTGTGATGCTGTAATGTCTTAAACCCAAGAACCAAGCCTCATTGTTCCTGGTACATTGATAGTCACATAAGACATGTTCAGAGTCCATTTCATTTATCCTTTATTTTCTTAATGTGGGAAGGCTTGATAATGAGGATACTATTATCTATCAGAAAACATTATTTTTCCATTAATATCTTTAATCACTCACTCTCCCCTCATGGTTTTTGCCAGGCCCTCATCTTGCTCTCCTGATTCATGATAGCAAGCTCCAAACAAGTCCTCTGACCCCAAGTTCTTTATTTGTATACATTTTTCTCCTCTCTTAAGCTTCCATAGGGTCTTAAAAGCAGATTTCAGTTTCCTACTGTAAACCCAGCAGTCCTCATATTTTCTTCAATTATGTATCCAATTCCTTAGGTAGACCAAGTAGAGTCTTCACGTCAGGACCCTGGGTTAGCCTGCAACTTCATCTCATTCTTCTCTGTCATGGGTCCTACTCTATCCAAACGACACTCCCTAGATATTCCCTAAAAGGAAGAGTTGTTTGTGCCTCCATGCCAATATCTATGTTATGTTCTCAGCTTTGAATCACCTTTCCTCGAGTCGCCTCTCTCTCTTACTCATTCTTCAAGATTTATTTTAAGCATCTCCAGCATTGGAAGCCTTTTTTGTTTCCCTCCTTTCCCAGTCTGCACTTCCTACGAAAGCTCTGACATTCACTTCAGCTATTATCATTCCTCCTCTTTACATTTTCAATAGCAGAGCCAGGCACCAATAACTACAAGAGTCACAGCAAAAACCACACAGCAATGAGCTTTTTCTCACATCATTTATTAAGTTTTTCTGACACCTCAAACTAGATGCTATGTATAGTATACATTAGCCTCTTTCTCTTACAGTAACTTTAAGAGATCTGTGTATGAGCTTTATGAGTAAAGTTATGTCAGAGAAGTTAAGACACACATGGTCAAAAGTAGATCTGGGATGCCAGTCTAGGTCTGTTTCATGTTTTCTTACTATACTTCTCAGATTTATATTATTGAGGAAATGATCAGGTAAAACTGAATCAGCATGACCTTTAGAGCATTTTTTTCTGCAACACCCTTGTGATTGATCAAATTTGTGCAACTTTTGCTAAAAAACAGCAACCTTTGGTTTTCCTAATTGAATTTGAGAATTAATTTGAAATGGCTCCAGGAGAGTGGCTACTAGCAGCATGATATAGGTATCACACAGAACTCTTCTCCTATTTGACTATAAAGTTCTTTTCATTGCTTTTGAAACCCTCAATGATCTAGTCCCTGCATCTGGATTTGGGGTATCAGATGTTGACAGGAGAGATTTTTTTTTTTTTTTTTTTTTTTTTGAGACAGAGTCTCGCTCTATCACCAGGGTGGGGTGCAGTGGCGCGATCCCAGCTCACTGCGACTTCCGTTTTCCGGTTTCAAGCAATTCTCCTGCCTCAGCCTCCTGAGTAGCTGGGACTACAGGCATGCACCACCACGCCCGGCTAATTTTTTGTACTTTTTAGTAGAGACGGGGTTTCACCATGTTGGCCAGGATGGTCTCG